>JADNRY010000143.1:0-160832 GCA_015501585.1 Rhodocollybia butyracea | reverse complement strand
GACGTACCGCCATCGGACCTTTCGGATTACTTTCTAATTGGTTCTTATTATCTTTCGATTATATTCCCTTTCCGATCTATTGAGTATTATTGTCTTATGATTGTATTACTTACTTCGGTCTTCCGTATACGTTTCCGACTATTGTCTTCTACCAATCCGGAAGCCCCGACTCTTAGTATATAAGTAGTACAACCTTGTACAGTAGTCCTCAGTTTAAATATCAACTTGGATAAACCAGACCTTCTGTCCGACTAAGTTCCGCCCTAGTCTATCCTTCTCTCGTCTTACTCGTCGGCCGTTACATTGGCCGAATCTATCTTTGTCTCCTGAACTTCATCTCGGGACTATTCGGCGTGACGAGGGTCTAGCTAATAGCTATACCGCACATCCCACTTCTTCTTCGATCTCCAATATCGGTCCGAGACCTACTTCGTCAATACATACCTTTTGGATACCAATCGGTTCCCTTCGGTCTTGCACGATCTTAACAGTATATTTAAACTTGTACTCGTTAACGCCGTATCTGACAAAAACTGTTTTTTTTTAAAACAAATGCCTCCAAGAAAACCTCCTAGAATTTGGACAGTCTCTGAGACTCGGATCCAGCTGACCGAGACTCCTAATCCCTTTCTGGCTAATGCTCAGTCATTTTTGCCTTACAATGATTCTATTTCTGCGGCCGGGAAACCCTCGCCGACATGGCTCGGGTGGCTTCGGACCCGCAACAGCTGTTCCGAACACTTCTGTCTCTACTGAGGCAGTTCTAGGTAACATCAATGTCGACCAATACGACATTAAGGAAATTCCCAGTGCTAGTGGTACTGCACTAGTCCTTACTCCTCATCACGGAAGGATTGCTTCGGCACCTTCCCCTTCCTTTGCCGAACAGCTCCAAGGAGCTCTCTTCTCGAACCAATCTTGTACCACTACGGGTGACGACCGGCCTACGATTGTCGAACAACCAGAGGACACAGGAGAAGGAGAATTTGCAGATGAAGGTGAGAATCCGGACGATAATCCTCCCGACAATCCTCCGATGACCCTCCTAACAACCCTGATGATGATGATGGGGATGCTGCCCTGATCCTCCTGGACCCCTGGATCTCCGGACAACCCAGGTAATGGTGGTGGTGGTGGTGGTGGTCCTCCTCCGCCCCCTCCCCCAGGTAATGGTGGTGGTGGTGGTCCCCCCCGGCGGTCCCCGCCGCGGAGGTAGATTTCTCGATGCTCACAGCCAGCCTGATGCCGGTGCAGTATTGGAACTAATGGACAAATTCGGAGGATCTATCGATTCCATCGCAAATGCGTTGACCCTCCTTGGTGGCAAGTCAACCGAACCATCGGAAGGCAAAGCCAAAGTCAAGGAGCCCGATGTTTTCGACGGCTCTGAACCTCGGAAACTCAAGGAGTTTCTTGTTTCCCTTTCCTTAGTCTTTATTGACCGCCCATCATACTTCACTGACCAGAAAAAGGTCATGTATGCTCTTTCCTTCCTTAGCGGATCCGCTCAGGAATGGTTCGTAACCGGACATCCTGGATCCGAACCCGATAAACCCCCCGGCATGGATGAACTCCTTTTCGGCACTCGTGAAGGAACTTCAAGACCATTTCGGTCTTTTCGACGCCCAGGGTGAAGCCGAGGATAAACTCGGTAATATCGGATGAAGGAGAATGAACAGGTTCGGAAGTATAACACCCAATTCAATACCTTGGCGGCAATGACAGGATGGGACGACGTCGCCCTTAAGTGGGCTTATCAGCGTGGTTTGGCGACTAGGATCAAGGACGAGATGGTTCATGGTCCAACACCGGCAAACCTTTTTGGCATACCGCGCCAAAGTGCTTGAGATTGATAATCGGCACTGGCGGCGCGAAGAGGAACGTAAAAGAGAGGTCGCAAGGTCTTCCGGAGGTGGCTCCGGCGGTAAAACTTCCTCTCCGACGAAAAAGGGTTCTCCAAACTCTTCCTCTCAAAATAATCCTTCACAGAATTCCGGTTTTAACAAACCTAACAACTCTTCCCAAGGCTCCAGACAGCAAACCGAAAAAGCCTTGGAACAACAACAACAAATTGGGCCCTTCAGGTTCCGGTTTCAACAAATCTGGATCTTTGGTCAGCTCTGCACCGAAACCTTACAGGTTCGGAAAAATAGTCCGCAGCTCCCGGACCCGGTACAAAACGGGAGCTGCGTTGATCAGGTTCGTGCCTCTGGGGAAGTCTATCTCAACGCGTCCGCTCTTTCCGATTATGAACGATCACTTACAATTTCTTTATCTACTGAATTCCCTCTTCCCGAAGATTCCGATGAATCTTCCGCTCTTTTAAAGTTTATTACTCTCGTAGACTCCGGTTCTACCGATTGTTTCCTTGATTCCCGTTATGTCAATTTAAACTCTATTCCAACCTCTTCGATTCCGCCAATCAATCTCCGACTCTTCGATGGTTCTCTTTCTCCAAAACTAATTTCCGAAGTTGCAACTTTGGAAGTTCGGTTTCCGTCCGGCGAGCTGCTACCTCTGGCATTTTATGTCACTTCTTTGGACTCATCTTGTAAAGCTGTTTTAGGATACAGTTTCTTGTCCCACTACAATCCGTTGATTGACTGGGTCACCAGAACCATTACTTTCCGTAACACCAAGCACCCTGTTTCCGCTCAGACGTCTTCGCTTTTCGGATCCGCGTTAGGACCGAAAGCACCGGTTTCCTCCACGAAACTACCTACTATTCCGATTTGGCCGGCACCTTCACCGCCGACTCAAACTCGCTCTCGCCAACCTCGTCCTCTATCAGACAGGTTTCCTTTCGAACCAATCTATTCCTACCCTTCGGTTGCGCAAATGGCTTCGCGTTTAGAGACTCCTGAAGTTGATATCGCACTAGTTGGCGCCGCCGCCTTCCATAAGGCTTGTCAAGATTCAGGTAGGGAACCGACGCTTCTCCGGTCATTGACCCGAAGTATTGGCACACTATGCAGCATCTGGTCCTTCGGCCAGGAGTGCCTCTTCCGAGGCACTTCCGATCCCTGCAGACTACCTTGACTTCGCCGACGTTTTCAATGAAGTCGCGTCCGAGGTTCTTCCTGAACATCGTTCTTTTGATCTTAAAATTGATCTGGTGGAAGGTGCTGAGCCCCGCTCGGTCGCCTTTACCCTCTCTCTCCAACAGAGCAGCAGGCTCTTTGCAATTTCTTGGATAAGCAACTCGCTACCGGTGTCATTCGACCCTCTTCCTCTCCGCATGGTGCTCCGGTCCTCTTCGTACCGAAGAAGGACGGTAAACTTTGGCTTTGTGTGGACTTCCGAGGATTGAACAAGATTACCAAGAAGGATCGCTACCCGCTGCCTCTAATCTCGGATCTTTTGGATGCTCCGAAAAAAGCTAAAATCTACACCAAACTCGACCTGGCCCACGCCTATCATCTCGTCCGAATTGCCAATGGCGACGAATGGAAAACTACTTTTCGGACCCGATGGGGTTCCTACGAATGGTTAGTTATGCCCTTCGGTTTGACTAACGCTCCCACGGCTTTTCAAAGGTTCATCAACAACATATTCTCGGACATGCTCGATGTCTGCGTCATAGTTTACCTGGACAACATCCTCATCTATTCCGACAATCCAGAACAGCACTTGGAACACGTCTGCGAAGTCCTTCGGCGGCTCCATGTAAACGGCCTTTTTCTCAATCCTGCGAAGTGCTTCTGGTCGGTCGATACGGTCGAATATCTCGGTTACATTCTCTCTCCGGCAGGATTGACCATGGCCGAAGATAAGGTTAAAGCTATTGTTGACTGGCCGGTTCCTCGTAAAGTCAAAGACATCCAATCTTTTCTCGGTTTCGCTAACTTCTACCGACGTTTTATTTATAATTATAGCGACATCGTCGTACCGATGACTCGTCTTACCCGGAAGGGTGTGGCATGGCTGTGGTCTTCAGCATGTCAGGATTCCTTCGAAAAACTCAAGTATGCCTTCACACATGCACCCATTCTCACACATTGGGAACCAAATTGTCCACTTATCATGGAAACTGACGCTTCCAACTACGCCTTAGCGGCTATCCTCTCGATCCGACTCTCAGATGGAGAAATCCATCCAATCGCTTTCCTCTCTCGGACCTTCCAAGCCGCCGAGCTCAACTATGATACTCACGACAAGGAGCTCTTAGCCATTTTCGAGGCTTTTAAAGCCTGGCGGCACTACCTCGAGGGTTCGGGAGACCCGATCGATGTTGTAACTGATCACAAAGAACCTCGAGTATTTCTCTACTACTAAAGTACTAACTCGGCGACAGGTTTGGTGGTCCGAATACCTTCACACTTTCAACATGATCATTCGGTTCCGACCCGGAAAGCTCGGTGAGAAACCGGACTCCATTACTAGATGTTGGGACGTCTACCCAAAAGAGGGGGATAATGGCTACGCGCAAGTTAATCCACACAACTTCAGACCTATCTTTACTAATGAGCAATTGACCGCGTCGCTCCAAGCTACCTTCCTTGAAGGACCGGCTCTCCGAGCTTCCGTAGTTATGGACATCAACTCACTTCACCAGTCCATTTGGTCTTCCCTTTTGCTCGATCCTCAGTCAGTACAAGGTCTTGAGCTTGCAAAAAGCTCCGACCGCCTCCCGATGGAAACTAGGTTCTGATGGTCTATTACGATTAGACGATCGGATATTTGTGCCCGACAATTCCGATCTGCGACTTCAGGTTTTACAATACTTTCACGATCATCCTCTCTCTGGTCATTTCGGTCAAAATCGGACCCTAGAGGCTTATCCGACGCCAATACACTTGGCCTAAGATTCGGACCTTTGTTAGGGACTATGTCTCTTCTGCACTGTATGCGGTTGAAACAAGTCTCGCCGACATCGGCCATACGGACTACTCAAACCTCTTCCGGTTCCGACTCGACCTTGGGATTCAATTTCTATGGATTTCATTGAACAACTTCCGGACTCGGATGGCTATACCGCTATCTTGGTTATTGTGGATTGCGCTTCGAAGCAAGCCATTTTTATTCCTACTTACGACACTATCACCTCCGAGCAACTTGCCGAGTTGTTCGTCTTGCATATTTTCTCTAAGCACGGAGTTCCCTCACACGTTACATCAGATCGAGTTCCGAATTCGTGTCTGCATTTTTCCGAGCTCTTGGAGAAGCTCTCTCTATACTCCACTATACTTCGGGTTATCATCCGGAGGCCGATGGACAGACGGAACGAGTCAATCAGACTCTGGAGCAATACATTCGGATCTACTGTTCCTATCAGCAGGACAATTGGGCTAAAACTCTTGGCTATTGCCGAGTTCGCTTACAATTACATCTGATGGGCTGGTTACAAAGGAACCGATGACGAGTTTGCTTGGATTGCGGCCAACGAGCTACATGCGATGAACTAGTTCCAGCATTCCATCTTCGGTATCCGAGCAAACCCAGGACCTACTTAGTCCTTGTGCGTACTTATATTTTTGATTTTTACATCACTTTTCCAAGCGTCCAACAATGGACGTCGGAGGGGTTCGATTGCCGTGATAGCAAATTGAGCAATCACCCTTTTCTCTTATCATTTTCTTTTCAAAGTCATTCCGACTTTTCCGATTCCAGCTTCGGCCGCATTTAAACTCACTTTAATCCTTACATTTCACTCAAGTTTAAAAAAACAAAAACTTTTTCTATATTATATACAATTACTTTTATGCCCTTACGGGCCGACAGCTTTCCGTACGATAAAACAAAAAAATACAAAAAACTACAAAGTCCAAAAAATTATTACGAAGGTCCGAGGCTTCAGCCGACGGCTCTCTACCTACTCTTCCTCTCCCTCTCCATCTTCATCACCTCCTTCCTCCGGATCCTTCTCTCCCGTTTCCTTCTCCTTCCCTTTTCCCTTTGACTTGGGCTTCGGCCTCGACAGGGTCCAAGTTGGCCTTCCCTCCTCCTGAAAGCCCTGGCACGTACCAACTAAGAAACGTCGGAGGGCCAACAGTTCCGCCATCAGGCCTCTGACCTGCTCCTCCAACGTGCTCGAGAGCCGAGCAACCTCCGCTCGCAATCCCGCCACCTCCGCCAATAAACCCTCGCTCTCTACCTCCACCTTCCTTTGGCTTTCCCAGCCGATGAGCAAACACTTTACCTTTGAAGTGTTGCACTCGGAGCAGGCCTCGGTCTTCCTGCCTCGCTGAGTACAACCCAACTCCTTCGCCTCGCACCGAACGCACTTCTTACCGCTCTTCTTCGGCTTCTTTTGGCTCCGGTTTGTCGTCGCCATTGTCGGGGATGGAGGATCATCCTCGGGACCTGCATCGGGGACCTACAATGGGTTAGAAAAGAAAAAACTTTCAAGTCCCAAACGGACTCACCCTTGCGGCCGACTTCGGCGCCGCTCTCTTCCTCTTCAACCCACTTGGGGTACTCGGCCCCGCAACATTTTCCTTCTCCCCTTCCTGCTGGCGCCGCAAGGCAGCCACCATCCTTTTCTCTCTCTCCTTGCTTGCCTTTTCATCGGCCGACGCTGCCTTGGACTTGGCAATTTTGTACGCCCGGAGAGTCTCGGCCGTCCGCTTCTCCTTGGCCTTCCTCTCTCGCTCAGCCTTTTTGCTGGCTTCCCTCGCTGCCAGCTCGGCCGCTGCCCTCTCCGCCTCCCTCTGCTGCTCTTCAACGAGTAAACGGAGCCGCTCGGCTTCCGCTGCTGTTGCTGCTGCTGCTGCTGCTGCCTCCTCCTGTCGCTTTTTCTCCTTCTTTGCCGCCCGCTCGGCCACCTTCCTTTCGACTAAAGGCTTCGCTTCCGCTGCTGCTTCCTTGGCCTTCCTGAATTCCTCATCAGAGTCGTCGGATACGTGAGAGTTGGCGCAAGAAGTCATGGTGATAGTAAAATGATGGGGGTACTTAGGGAAATTTTGGATTTTGGCATGACCTTATATACCCAGGCACTTAGACTCTATAGGATCACAGGAACAATAAGCGGAGATCTTGGTGATGTCTTAGAATCTTCTAGACTTTCTCACATCACAGTGACCCTGACTCTCAGCCGACACCCTATTGGTCCGACTTCGGCTCTGGACTTAGAGGCTTTTGAAGGCTCAAGCCTAAGAGGGGGATACTGTTACGACCACGCCGCATCGGCATCTCTTGGATCATCGCCAGATCACCTCTACTATCATCCCAGCACCATTCCGATTCCATCCCGTCTATTTCCGTCATCTTATCTCTTTTCGTTATCTTCCTATCTTATCTCTTATCTCGTCCGATGACATACCGCCATCGGACCTTTTGGATTACTTTCTAATTGGTTCTTATTATCTTTCGATTATATTCCCTTTCCAATCTATTGAGTATTATTGTCTTATGATTGTATTACTTACTTCGGTCTTCCGTATACATTTCCGACTATTGTCTTCTACCAATCCGGAAGCCCCAGACTCCTAGTATATAAGTAGTACAACCTTGTACAGTAGTCCTCAGTTTAAATATCAACTTGGATAAACCAGACCTTCTGTCCGACTAAGTTCCGCCCTAGTCTATCTTTCTTCTGTCTTACTCGTCGGCCGAATCTATCTTTGTCTCCTGAACTTCATCTTGGGACTATTCGGCGTGACGAGGGTCTAGCTAATAGCTATACTGCACGTCCCACTTCTTCTTTGATCTCCGATATTGGTCCAAGACCTACTTCGTCAATACATACCTATCGGATACCGATCAGATCCCTTTGGTCTTGCACGATCTTAACTGTCATCCAACTTACAGCTCCTCAACATTCCATTATTAAATCAACTCAGTTTCTTGTTTTTTTTCGTTTCAGGGCAACTTTCGCCATGCGCTAACCTTGGGTTCTCATCTGGATGCAGTATGCAGGGTACTTTCCCAAGCACAGAAAAGATTTGTGTGCAATGGGTAAATTGCTGAAATTGTTCCCATCTTGTGGTGAATGCTGTGAAATACAGAGGTACAAAGAAATGCGGAACGTGAAAGATCCTGAGCTATTACTTGGACAGCAAATATTCCCTCGACAACAATGAAAACTGCTGCGTAAAAGTGGTATGTATCTACAAACTCATTAAGCAGAAATTTACCAAAAAAAATACAGGTCGGTTCATGATGACAGCTGTGACCAGGTTGCGCACATACAACAAAAAACGTGGAATTAGCAACAGTAATCCTCGAGCATCGGTCCCATCTCAGACTGAACGCAATCTCACCGACGACAAGGCATACCAGTGGCGGTTGCAAATGTCTATGGGTTCACGGCCTCCCCCACCCAGTCGCCCACCCTCCACCTCTCCACAGTTCTTGGTTCATTTCTTGGGCAAGACGGGTCAAGAATTATCGTGGAACTGACTCATACAGTCTGGATTTCGGTCTAGTACCACAGCTTACCTGCTCTTGCACATCAACGCTGTAAATAATGCTCTGCAAAAGGCAGATTGTTCTGAAGACGTTGACCCAGTGATATACGTGGCACCTTACAATTCTGCAAATCCAAGTGCATGCTGTCACGTTGAGGTCGGAGATATGAGATTTCTGTGTCCTATCAGTGGCAACGGTGAGTGATAGTTTTCTCTGGAACAAACTCGCTCTCATCCTGAACAGTGGACCCATTGTTTGCTTTTGCTTTTCTGCAAACTTTTATCGATACATTACAAGAATATCTTGGAACAGTGTCTGCTGCTACCCTCAAGGATAACTTTGATATTGTGTGCCAAATATGTATTGAGCCTTTTTCATCAACGTGTCCACTTATAGAGGTGTTATCAGCTGTTTGAAGAAACACTGGATGCAGGAGGCCATTTTCTCACTACATACTCCAATGCACTCTGTGACATTGTTATTCCACCTTCTTTGCTCAACAAGCCACTCTGAAATGTCACTGGTACAAATTTCAATTCTACTATCAATTCTGGATTTGGTGCTGGGGCCGCAGCGGGCCCATTTTCTTCTCCACTATCTTGGTGAAAAACTGGCATGCAATACAACAATAATGAAATCTATTTCGATGTAGTTGAAGAGCTCCAACAGAGCCATTGTGAACAAGTGTGAAACTATTTTCATTCCATGTCCTCCAAAGCTCAATTCTCAATTAGAAATGGCCTGGTTACTTTTAGCAATGTTTGAGGTAGAATTGAAGCCAACGTGAAGCTTTCTAGTGTACCATCTTTTTGTTTTATTCTATGTGCTCAATTTGGGACAAAGGAACACCTGACTGTTCCCTGAACTTTACTAATTCTCAAGTCTTATCGGATTGTGCTTTACATCCCTGTGTCTGGTTCGTCATACGCTTGGATCATCACCATGTCACATCCTCACAATTCCACAGTTTCCAGCGTTGGAATTGTGAATGGCAATGAGAGCAATATTCTACCTGTGCATCTCAGTGCCAATAAGGGAGTGTAACTTGTGTATCAGAAATGTCACTGGAACCAGATACATACCAGCCTTCTGCTGCTGCGTACTGCAAAATATAGTATCTATTTAAATAATAACCAGCATTTTACAGGACTCGTACCTGCCACGCGCCCTGCGCAATGGCCCACACTCGCAAGTTGAGAAATCTCATGTCTGATGTGGACAGGTTATGCGTTGATTTGAGAACAAGTCTGAACGTGACTAGGAAGAGCTGGCACACTGGGAATAAGGGATCAGCCCTTCCAAGGCTCCATTGAATGAGAGTGAAGGCAGGTGGAAAACAAGTCTGAATTCAAACAAGACTCCCTTTCAGCCTCAGAGCTGCTAGCCACAAGTGGCAAGAACACCTGGGAAACCAGGAGCGCGATTCTGAGCCGTTTGAATCATGTTCCGAGTCAGCTAAAAATTAAAAAATCCAGAGCTTTAACAGGCTTGATACTTAGGGGTAGGGCTGGATAGGGCTTTCTAGAACTTCTAGGGTAGTTCATTGGGAGCGTAGATAGGCGCGCGCTAAATTGCTGATGATAGGCTGTCAAAAACGGCTTACAGTGGTGCGGAAGGGCTGATCGGCAGCCGGTGGCCTTTCGTAACAAGATGCTCAGAGTACCTGAGTATTCTAAATGAATTCAGCAAACATACAGAGTAGCTAGTATCCTAAGTATGCCTCAAGCCTCAGGGGTTCTTTCTAGATATGATGAACACTGTACACAAACGAGTATGGGCTGTATGCATGCATATAGGCTCATATACAACTATTACTACATATCATTGGCCGAAGTCTATGTATGCTTTGAGTGCTCCTCTCACATGCTGCTCCCGGATCGCTTTGAGTCCGAGCTTGCGTTTAGAGTGGAGCCATTTCCCTCTACTCTACCTCCACATCCCAACTCGGCTTGAGGCCCAGTGAAAACCCCCGCCGGCCTGAGCTGACATGTGCCAACATGTGCTGGGAATATCTGGGATGAACTGGGATTATCCGTCTTGCGGATAATCCCAGAATTTGGCCATTTCCTATGTTGTGGTCTGGGCTGGTCTGGGTATATCTGGGTATATCTGACCAAAATCACACTGAAAATGAAAATTTGGTTTTTCTATACAATTGAGTTTCTCTGGGATCATCTGGGATCATCTGGGCTTAGCTGCACATAATACTTATTACATATTACTGAAATTATGATGGTCTGGGATGGTCTGAGTGAATGTATTGAGATATCAACTACTACAAATACGTACGAATACGACACATACTACATATACATACATTAAGCTGACTACAGAGAAACATGTGTAAGGGCAGTGCTACATCTACAGTGCATGGTTACAAGTGTTATATGACATGTTGGCACATTGGGATATTGACTTGTTGAAACAACTCTGAGAGGCTAACGGGCTACAGCGAGAGAAGGTTATCCAAAGACTGAGCTCCAAAGAATAAGTAAAGATAGCTCACCTTTGACGTATAGAGGAAAAGATGAAAGTGGTAGAATGCAGCGTACCAGCGTGATACGACATCAACAAACCAGCGAGAGCTAATCAAAAAAAAAATTGTTCAAGAGATTATTCAAGAAAAGGTTAAAATAGCTCACCTTGGGAATAGCCTAGCCCAATGAATCCATGCTTGAGTCAAGAGTTTAAAGTGGGTTGAGGATATGTTGAAGAGTAAATCTCGAGAATTTGAGCCAGCTTGCACAGAGCCTTAACTTGGAGAAGTTGAAATGGCAGTGAAGAGAGAAAGAGCGATGGAATTTTTTTTAAAGTGTCGAAGCTTATCACATGTTGAGCCGGGCCGGAAATTTGGGACTCAGAGCGACAAAGACAAAGCGAAAGACTAACTCGAATACTTGAGCTCAAAAGTTGCACACGGCGCTACTAGCTCAAACTCGAACTCGATTATTCAGAATATATCTCTCACGGGTGTAACATGGATTGAATTGAAACAAAATTTGCCCCTCATTTGGCCAGCTGTACACAGACCTGCTCAGCGCTACCCAGAGCTACTCGGATATGCCGGAAATTCCCAGATCAGCTCGGTGCGGCTTTTCACTGGGAAGCTTGAGGTCCTGTATGACCATGATCCATAAGTATACTAGTACATATATCATCGGCCGACTCGGAAGTTGCTCGGAAGTGTAAATGCTCAATGCAAGATTAAGGGTTCCTCCTTGCACCTCCCGCCAGCTTGAAGGGTAAGTAGGATATGAATGTTATGAATGCCTTTTGAAATCCTGCTTCCGGACTGTTTTCCCAAGCTTGCGTTTAGAGCGGAGTCGTTTCCCTCTTGGATATAGCCTGAAGCCAGATTGAGATGCGGAAAGAGTACGCGTATGACCATAATTATAGTACGTACACACTATATCATCGGACGATTCGGAAGTTGCACGGAAGAGAAAATGCTCAATGCAAAGTTAAAATCTTCCTTGCACTTCGCAAAGTAGACTACTAATGCTTTGATTACATCCTGTTTTCGGATTGTTTCCGTTTAGAGTGGAGCCATGTCCCTCGCGGATAACCACACTGCTCGCATGGTTAGGAATTTCATGGCGCCATGACTCCGACGGAGTTGCAGTAATTATTCTCTAATTGTCACTGTCCAGACTGTGGATAGCAGCTACTATGTAGGCTTGACCAGTGGGTTCGGAACAGCGATACACTGCAAAGAATACACGGTTCTAACTTAGTACGAAATGGTACGTAGGCTTTAGGGCGGTTGTATGAAACTCCTGAAAGCAAAGAATTAGTTTCATATTGGTCTCGTCTTCCGCATTGGGACCTTCATTTTCTTCCTCGTCGCTGTACTTAGTATTCCTCCTAATTAGCGAAATAGCGGGCTTGTGTCATGGTGGCTGAGAACAACCTCCCTCTCGCTCTCGGCCGTATTATATATTTGGGCTCATATAAACGACACCATGGACCCTGGTTTGTCGGATGGCACACTTAGTAGTAGCTAGAGACATCGGATCTAGATCGGACGGTGCTGTAAGTCCTCGAGCAGGTGTCAGAAGAGGAGTATCAGCCAGCACAAATTCTAGCTCAGGTTCCGAACTTTGGTTGTTCGATGTAACGACTTGAAAGTGATTTATTACAATTTATTACAATTACGAGGGCAACTGGAGTGCATGCTACGTTTTCTCGTAGTTCAAGCTTCATCATTCCAAGCCTCTTCCCAACCAAGTCCAGTGCGATCCCAATCCTCCCTCTCTGCCTGGCCGTACACCTTCCAGCCCGTATAGTCCATTAGGATTCCAGCAGCCCGAGCAAAAACTGTTCCATCAACTTTAGCGATACCGGGATGTGTCTCAACCTTCGGATTATCTCGTTTGAACGCCCCGATGACCCCCCCAGCTGGTGTATCTCCATATTCCTTGGAAGCTAGAACAAGCGTCCGCAACGTCTTTGTTACATGCACGTCGGAGGCATATTGACAGGCATCGATGAGAGCTGGCCAAGGATTATAATTTTCGTCATCAAGCGGACCACCTACCCCACCGCTCGTAGCGACTTTGTAGGGAGAGCTGGAAACATACGGGGGACGAGGTTTGTCGGATGCCGCCATGAGAAGAAGGGGATTGATGATCGGACGACCTCGAGCAATGGTGTAGAGCAACAGACCCGGAAAGAACGCTTTAATGATCGCAACTTTGTGAGCGGGATTTTTCAAAACGTCGATATAACACCTGAGGAATAGCGAGGAAGTGACGAGATGCATGAGGAAAAAGTCTAATCGAGGCTTTTTCCCTTCCTTCCCAGTAGCAAACAATATCAGAACGGAAGCCCAGATAATTTCTTCAATCTTTGACATCATCTCGGCGTCTCCAAGAGACTCATCAACGTGGAACTTCGCGCACAAAGCTCGAATATCTTCAGCAATACCAGGGTTTTCTTGAAGCATGGACTGGCTGTTATCTCCAAAAAGGACCATCCGGTTGGATGGCCTCACCGGCTTGAGGACGGAGGATTTATAAACGAGCTCAAGGATTTCCAGAACGGTTAACCCATTGGAACCGTCAACCGACGTCTCCTCTTTCTCAAACAGCTCGGGTGCATTGGGGAGGTGAACCGCGGCCTCTGCGATCCCTGAAATAGGCAATCAGAGGGTACATCTAGAAGTTTTAAGGGAAAGAACCTGTAGTAATCAGCAGATCATTGCCAAATTCCAGGCCGTACTATCAAGTTGAGTTCAACCGATTATTATGGCAATACACAAGGATACATTCAACTTACTCCAAGGAGGATAAAAGGGTGCAATCTAGAGCAGGACTCAGTCGACACGCCTTTCCCAAAGTTCTTTTAGACTTACGCTCCGCCCATGAGACGTACGAGCATGATTTTGCCTTTCTCATTAGCAGCTGGTGAAAAGATAAACTCTTCGAGGGTCTTTACAGCACCAGCAGTGGCAACTTTGTGCTGGAAGAAGGTGAAAAAACCGTTATAAGCACTAGTTTACGGTCAGTCCTATATATCCAGGAGTCGCAACAGCAGGTACACTTACTGCGGGTTTCCGATATATTGGACCCAGTTCTCGTCAGTAATCTGGATGTTCTTGTCTGTCTCCTCCAGTATAATCGGACGTTGAATACGAGCTTCCATGTCGTAGATCTTTTGAATAAGACCAGGAGATGCTCCAAAATCATAAGCCGTCAAGAGACTGCAAAAAGTATGAGGGGGCGAACTCGAAGAACCGATTTCGTAGAAATTTACATACTGGTGGCTGAGATGGTTGTGAAAACCGCGGTCATTGAAGTAGCAGTGGTAAGCTTGCGCATCCTTGAGCAACAAATCTTCAGTTAAGGTCTTGGTTGCGGGCGAAGTCTTTGGCAAGCCAAGGACGCCGTTGCGCTGAATGCGATGAGAGATTGGAGCCATGGTTAACTGACGATATACATGACTTCATCTCGCCTTTTTATGGAACGATTTTAGCGCAGCGCAGTTGATACTTCTTCTCATGGAGCATAAGCATTATTGAGCGCATTGTGTTCTTCGCGGTTAAAAGGATAAATGTTGCCGAAGTTCCACACCAGACCTTGGAATGCCGGCCTCTACATCAGCGTAAAGAGATGCAACTTCAATTAAATCCTTATGACGACTCACTCGTTCTCAGTGACTCGGAAGAGCCGTAAGCGCGTAACCTATTCAAGGATTGAGAAGATTCTCATATCTGACGTGGACAGGGTATGCGTTAGTTAACACGTTGATTTGGCGAAGAAATTTCAAGCTTTGGGCGGCTGTAGTGTCATATAATGGAATAAAGTCTCGAGTACATTGGGGGTATTTACAACAATATCAGCAGTTGCACTGCGAGGCTTCTGGGACCTCGTTTGTGGGTGCTGTTGTTACATCAATTTCTAAAGTAGCAATAATAAAGGTCAGTCGACGTAATGGTGCGAGGAAATATTATAACATACTAGCGTTCGCCTCTGTCTGCCCATCCTTCGAGTCCATCCCTGGTAATGACATGGCAATCTTCTTGAAAAGACTCTTCACATTGTGGCCTGCTTTTGCGGATGTTTCCATGAACATTATGTTCAAACTGGTAGCTGTCGCGGTAGCTTCCTCCAGGGTCACTTGCCTGATAGCGAGAATTATTTAACGAGGAAGGATGCGTAAACAGGGTCTACGCACCGCTTATCCGAAAGGTCTGCCTTGTTCCCAACCAATACTATTATAACATCGTTCCCTCGCTCGGAGCGTACGTCGTCTATCCACTTTGTGGTTGATAAAAAAGACTGTCGATCTATGAATCCAATGAAAACCAAGACGTGAGAGTTTGAATAAACTCCACGCACTTGTAATGTCGAAAACAACAATAGCGACTGATGAATCTCGAATATATGACGGTATTAACGACCGAAATCGTTCCTACAGAACAAGAGTAGTCGTTAAATTTGAATTAGAGCAGACAGGCGTAATTTCGTACCTGTCCAGCTGTATCCCATAGTTGTAGCCGTACAGTTCTGTCTTCAAGATACATGGTTTTGCTCAGAAAGTCAATGCCGATAGTCGCCTGGTACGTGTTATCAAATGTGTCGTACATGAATCTGTGCATATCCGTTGAAATGAAGAAATCTCCTCAGGAACAGGCCTGCTTGCCTTGTAATAAGACTAGTTTTCCCGACACTCTGATCACCAAGAAGCACAATCTTGGTACGTTTCGGGGGAGAGGAAGAGAAATCGGCCGTCACAGGGCTTGAAGTCAAGTCCATAGTCGAAATAGAGGTGGTATGTAGGAGGTGTTATAGATTTTGAACACAAGGGGTATGGGCGTCTGTTGCCAGCTAAGCGCTTACACACAAAAGCTACTGGTAGCTTTCTACACACACAGTTCTCACATTAGTTGACGACCGCAAATACCAATCAAATTATAGAATATATATTACGCCAAAGCATCTATATGTGGAATATATCGTATGATACTCACATAGGATCTACGTGGCTCGACCAGCAAGGTTTTCTGACCAGAGACCAATCTATCGACAACACATAACCGCGTCCAAAATCAGAAAGAGTTCAAGAATCGATTAGCCATCTCGAAACCGAGGAATGTGGCACCGTTAGCGAATGGAGACCTAGTAAAGAGATAAGGATTTAGAAAAACGACTTAATCGCAAGAAGGTGGTCAGTCACCTAATTAACGTCGGTCCCAGACCCCTCAAAAACGCTCTAGGACCATCAACTCGCAACACCTGTTTCACACAGTCAAGAGAAGAAGCGTATTTCCGGCCAGTTTCGGGGGTGAATCCATCGGTCTGCATACGAGATTTTATCATATCAATGGGATAGATTACAGCCCACAGCTATCCGCGAAATCATCAGTTCTTTCGGGAGTATCGGAGTAGGATTAACACCTACAGCATAGCCAGCAGCTGCACCGTATAGCACTGCGTTGACAGGGCTTATCTGTTCCCTCTTTATACCCTTCACCCGCATTTCGCGCTGAACAAGTTTTTCGTATGCAAGGAAATACACTCCATATCCGGTGGCTTCCCGGAGAAAAGTCACACCCTGTCCTTTAAATATACCTTTGATACCGTGGGCAGAGTATATCTTCTTGATAGCATCGAACGGCCCGTTATAAGGAGGATTTTTGGATGGTTGTGTTTGGAGACCTGGTTATAAACGATAGGCGTTAATGGCGCACTATGAGACTATGATATACACTGACGGATACGGATATGTTCGACAGGTCCTGACACGAAGCCATTGGCTAGTCCTGCTGCGACACCTGAGGCTACCAGCTGGCCAGCATTGAGGTCTTTGCCTGTAGGGCCTCCCTTTCCAGCAGCGATATTTTGGTCGGTGAAATGACGTTTCATGTACTCGATAACACCGAATTGAATAGAGACACAGACACCGATTCCAAGGAGAGGTGTGAGGGTACCCTGTTGAAAAGTATTGATTACCATGTTCTGGAGGTGGAGAAAAAGTACACACCTTGTAAAACGCCAACGGACCCTCGTTCTTCAAAATCCCACCAGCGCAGTGCACCATACCTGAGTATGTACCTTTCGGTGCTGTTTGCATTCGCTTTATAGTTCATGAAAGCAAGATAATGTCTTTGAACATGTAATACCACCATGAAGCCTCATGGAGTCCACTCACCACTTTGACGATATCGAAGGGCTGGCCAACGAGAACTTGAGCGATACCGCCCGCTGTTCCGGCTGTAACGTCCTTGATAGTTTTCGACATTTTTAGCAGCCTAATAGGGGAGGAAGAGACTGGCAGGAAGAGAGAGTCTAAAGTACAGCAAAGAGTGTGTTAGCGTCTGACTCGAAGGGACATCGCAGTTATAGAAAAAATTAAAGCATTACGACATTAGATAAGCGATAAGGAGCGCTTATAGTTTGATGCTTCCGGGCCGCTGCTATCCCGTCTACTTACGCGCATTATCAGCGTATTTTGCTATAGGGCAAGTGTACGCCGGTTCATACAGCTAGACACGCGTCTAACTCGAATCCTTCGTCTCGGTGACTGTACACAGTAATGTTCTTCTGGCTCTTCGGACCTCGAAATCTTCGTAGTGACAATGTCCAGTTTTCTTACTTATCCATATGCCATGAGCAATTTTCCGGAGTCTCTATCATCCTCATCTTGGAAACATTAAAGGAGATTGGTTCTAACTCTCGTTCACATACTCGGAGATCATTGGGCTCACGCAACATGTAATAATCGACGCGGACGCATGGCTAACTGATCAAACGCAACGCGACTGCACGGTTTCGCAATTTACTGAACAATAACCGGTCAAACCAAATTCTATTTTGGTTCGGTGTCTCCGCATCCACGATTGCACAGTTTCGCAGCCTACTGTACAAGAGGCGCATCTCTATCACCGCATTCATGCAACATGGCACACAAGGACTATAGGCCGGATATGGAATGATTACAAGCGGCGAAGGGGCATCATACGACCAACGACCAAAATTCAAAAACAGATATTCGACACTTCTATTCGCTCAAGATCATAGCGTTCTGAAGGATTTCGGGGAAACCAATGCCCCATTGGCGCTGGTGCTACAAATTCGCTTCACGAAGGACTACCACTGGAATCGCTTGACCATTTCAACCATTCGTACCAATCTGAGGAATTTTTGGGGCACTTGGCCAAATTAGGACTCTTGGAGGATGGTAGGCGGAAGAAGACTAATGCGTGGTTGAAACAGAAAGAGCGTGCGTAAAATAAAAAACGGCGCACTCAACAACGAACTGTTTCAGTTTTCTTTACTCTACCACCGACACCTAAGCTTGTCAAAAGTTGAACGTTGAGTGCTTGAGCAGTAGAATCCATTTTTTCTTTTCATGGGGACTTCGTCTAGTATACACTACCGGATCAGCAAAGCGTGAGTACTACTACCTGGTACCAGCTGGTACCGCTCAGACTACACTGCGCCGGGAACCACTGGGAAACACAGCGGTTGCGCCCAGGTTTGCTAAGCGGTTGACTGCCCCTGATTTTGGAAGGAAGTGGTTACATTTGGGCCAGCTTCGTGACTTCTCTCTAACATACTGTTGCCTTAACCTTTGCCTATTGCAGATAAGTACCCTCAAGCTCTTGTCGACGACGCCATTGGATCGTTTGCAGGAATATCATCTCCACCGACAGTAGGTATCTTCTACCCAGGCCCCGAAACTTGAAACATTTGTGCACTTGGCGCGGAGCTTTCCCGGGTTTATGTGGTGAGCAGGCGTTCAGTGAGTCCGCGTAATCCACGGTAAGCGTGAAATATAGAGCTTGCCTGAAGGGAAGTGCCCTACAGTTTTCCGGAAACCTTTATAGATCGCAGAGCGCATCGTAACTTAGTCTCATAGCACTTCAGTGACTTTAAACTGATAGAGCAGTGAGCACCGGAAGACTTGTATTTTGAGATATTCACCGTGGAACTTCATCCCGCTGATGATGCCGTAAGTTCTGAAAAACCTTCAATATTCAGCAAAAAGTGAAAGGTAAAAATGTTTCATGTCCTTGCTGAGAATCAAAAGAATGATGGTCGAAAATCCACATATATTTATCTATATGATTGACGCCATATATTCCTGTCCCGGTGGGTTCAGTATCCAGTTACCAGTACCGCGCACCATAATCAATTTCTTTGGGCGAATATAAAAAAGGCGAACTTTTGCGAAGAAAAAATGTGACTGCTGGCCAGTCCCCTCCATCTAACTTGCGCCCAAATTTTTTCGTCTCTCCGATTTATTCCTCCCCGAGCTCATCCTACTCTACCAACAAAATCCCTATAGACATAGATGTGCTCTGCATTTGCGCTTCCGAGGACTATCCTTCTCCTCCTGCTAGTACACGTAGCAGGCTTCATATCCGTTGTGTGTTCTGCGCCAACGCCAGTGGTCCTAGTGGAGGTGAGTAGTTTAGCTGTCCGTGGATGGCCTCCGCATATTCATGGTACCATTCTAGTATCACTTCATTTTCGTTGATGTCCACAATAACCCCCTCCCGGAACCAAAAGATATGAGGTCGGCGGGACCTCGTCGTGGCCAAGTCAGCAAAACGCTGTATCAGATGCCTACGTTGAACTTGGAAAAGGGTGTCCACGTCGACATAAGGTACAATGGGGATTACAAACCATCCGGGCATAATCTCTGGATTTATTTTCGATTTACCGGGGGGAACACTGTACAGTCATTGCTCCGTGCTATGGGTGGTTGGCACATGGGTGTAAGTACTTTGATTAACCAGACGCGAAATTGGACTTTGATGCTAACATATCAACGCAGCTAAATTCAATAGGCCTGACCTTGAACAACTATATGGAGGAGTTGTGGTGGAAAATAGGGATGGGTCAGTGCATGAGCCGTACAAGGTCCTTGGAACCTATCCTGCAGGAGTTTTGCATAGCTCGAGTGACGAAAGCGGAGAATGGTTAAGGCTTATGAAGCAATATGAGATAACTTTCAGGATCCGCACCTAACTATTTTAAGTAGTTTGGTTCATTACTGGCGTTGAGTACCGTATTGGCTAATGTATGCCTTCGTTCTATGCGAAGAAGTGCTGCACTTCCGTCCCAACGCTTGGACTCAGAAACTTGATCAGGATTATCACGCTTGCATCGGAATTGAGAGGGCGCGTAACTCTTATCCCACATCTGTTGATTATCATAAGTCGCGAACTTGAGCGACTATCTGAATTTGATTATGAGCAGAGGTTCGTGGCGAACCACGAAAAGACTTGCTACGAATTACTCTGGGAAAATAGCAGAGGGACTTAACCACACTATAACAGAAAATTCAGAAAGAGCGTCAAACTTCGTATCCGGTATCTATTTCAGAGTGTGAAAATCTAGTAGCATTTAATGATCACCGGAACAATAGCCCGACAGGGATGGATAATGTCCGGGTTATCTAGGACGTCACTGGGGGAAGCAACCTATTACGAAAAAGCCGAGCGAAGAGGTATGCCGACTAAAGCCTAGGGAAAGATATCCTACATGGTCGACATGAAGCTTTGGCTAAGCACTTACGGTATTCCGTCTGAGTACCCGTCTAGGTATACTCTCATTCAACCGCTTGCTCGACAAAGGTCCTGTCCATATCAAGTCCCACTTTTTGAGTCGTCACGGGCCTTGGCGCTTTGTTTTTCAGACTCTATAAATTTTTCTTCGGCAGGAGTAAGGGCGAAGAGCGAGGCTTTATGTCGAGCAACCCATCTCCGAATCTGAAGTGAGAATTTCACTAAAATGTGCCATGAAATAGTAAAGCATTAGACGCACTGGTTGAAACACATGCTCATCTTCACCAAAGTCATGGAAGAAAACAGCGTACGGGATTATAGCTGTTTTGGAATATCAGGAAGATGACAGAGTAACGAGCTTTACTTCTTACCGCAAATTGACATGCTTGTCGCTACCCGTGTATATTTGTAAACCCAAGGCGGTCGAAAGTCTTTTTCAACAGGTGCTTGGTTGAATCTCCGTAGAGAAGTTGAAAAGGTGCGCAGACTCGGAGACCGCTTGAACATGGGCGAACTAGAAACAATGGTGGTAGTACAAAGTTGACGCGATAAAAGTCACACCACGCTATCAGTGTCACGGTCACTCTACTTCACGGTCACAAGGCCTATCTGAACTTCAAGTCTTCAACGTCCACTGAACGATTTTTCTCTCGTGAATTCTGGCTTGCGAGACTAGTCCACAATCACAACGTCACATAGCCGCACTTATACGCTTGCGACTGCCGGAGTATTCATATCCCGTGTGCTATAGAACAGACCACAATAAGCCACAATAGTACCAGATTCTTGACGTTGCTTCCAGCGCGTTCGGTGGCAATATCTATGGTCCCACTTCGAGCTAGGACCCAGTCCTCCAGAGAACACAATACCTTTTGAGCATGGCCATCGCTCGACTGTACCCGTTGAATAGCGATCTACTCTTTCCTAATGAACAGCTCACGAATGCTTCAGGACTCACAGGACTGAACTTGATTGACCCAAGACGGCGACACTTGTTTACCATGGTATGAGCTCACTTATCGACAACCATAGGTGACTGAAAACCCTCCGCAAAACTTCATAACGCCAAAAGTAAAGCCGCACGCTTATATGTTTGCGACTGCAGGAGCTTCTGGATTCCATGGTACTATGGAACAGACGATCCCCATACTGCCAGATCCTCCGAGTCGATCTCGCTTCGGGCGCGTTCGTTGGTCCCACTTCAACCTCGGTATAGTCCTCGAAAGAACATACCATAGCCTTCTGCCGTAGAGCATTTGCATCGCTTAGGTTGAACTATTGGATATTAATCTACTTACTCTTTTCCAACGAGCAGCTCGATGTCTGCAAATACTTCAAGACTCAGCTTGCAAAACGACGCTTTGTTTACCATAGTGGGAGCTCACTCATCTGCTGAACTAAAAGCACTCCGCAAGACTTGTTTCGCTGACGGTGGCCAAAGCTGGAAAGGTTGTACCAATCCTACCTCTAAAATCATGCGAGTAACTCGCAGCTCGCAGTAATTCTCCTCGTCGCTGAACTCCGTGGTAAATGAGGACCTCCTTAACCACTTTCTTCCTTCACCCTGCTGTCCTTTACTGGCGGAACAGACGGACATCCGCCGCTTCATTTTCTGGGTCTTCGAATGCTCATGAAACCTTGAACATTTTTCCGAGGAATCAAGAAGTCAGATAGATCTGCTCTTCTTCTTCCCTCCGGCATATCGATAAACCACTTTCATAACTTCTCGAGCCTGCATAGATATGGCCACCAGATCCAATTTGTCCCGAGACCATTGGATGTCACTACTGTTTTCATCGATATGATTTCGTCACGCTGCCTGATCCAGAATACGCAGCAATGATTGGATTAGATTGTGTGCGATCTGTTGTTTTATTGTGTTTCCCTGACCGGAAATGAACGGTGAATGTTAATGAACGATAATGAACGATGTCTGTTCGAATTTAAGCTCGTGGTCCGGAGGTATTAACGTCGTAAGTTAGATTTATGAACTTGAACGCCACTGTACCTATCTTGAAGTAACCCACAAAAATATTTTGAAACTCAGAGTTATTAGAATCTGAGTTAGGTTAGAGCAGGGTTAGAGTAATAAGCCAGTAACGTGTTGCGCGCTAAAATGACATACCTCATGGTTTTCATCTCCCATGATAATGCTTTCTTTACTCTTCCACGTCATCTGCAACGTCGAATAGACTCTGCTTTTAACTCGGTGATTGAACGCGAATCATCACGTACTTCTTCTTATTCACAACCGCCACTGAAAAGGAAGAAAACATATCACGAAAACTCATCGACAAACTTAGAAGGCGGTTTAATTGCGGACGACACTGAGTTGATTGTTTCAGATACTGGCGGAGGTTTTCTCCTAGATGAACAGGAAGCTGACACTGGAAATGGTGGAGGATTCTTGAAGGGTGATTTGCCAGTAGGCGGAGGTGGCTTTCTCGTTGAAGACAACGATGATACCGGAGACAGGGCTGGGGGGCTGACAATACTTCGGAGAAATCTTCCAAAAACGGTACAGAGCCCGCGCAAATAGCTCTTTCATCTATTCCTTCTGCCCTTCAACTCCTAGATCTACCTCCTGACGACGAAGAGGTGCTCACTATCTTCCGCAATGCGGCCTTAGGCTGGG
Source organism: Rhodocollybia butyracea (assembly GCA_015501585.1). Classification (NCBI taxonomy): domain Eukaryota; kingdom Fungi; phylum Basidiomycota; class Agaricomycetes; order Agaricales; family Omphalotaceae; genus Rhodocollybia; species Rhodocollybia butyracea. The sequence continues at coordinate 137,832 of JADNRY010000143.1, read as the reverse complement.
CTAATCATGACGGCGCTAGTCCTAACGATATGTTGGCCGTCACCCAGAACGACTGGCGCGCAGTGTGTACGATTCTGTTGGACCCAGCGGGCGAGGCAGGGTCAAATTCTCCGCGGACGGAAAGTCCTGCCGGAGACAGTGAATATCAGGATGATGATGTACAAATGCAATCGGATGACGAAGCTGACTCAGATTATGAACCTGGAGCTTTACCGACGAAGTCTCCTCGTCGTGTCTCTGGTAAACGCCACACCCGTGCCAGCCGCTTACCCTCTGACGAGTTGTCGGGAGAAGACTCTGATGAATACGAATATGGTAGTCCCAAGGGCTCGAGCAAGCCTAGAGCGCTGACAGCACGGCAAAAAGCGACTTGCCGTGAAGCTTTTGCCATGTTCTTTCCTGATGCCATAGACTCAAAGGAGAACCTTGATAACCGTAGAATCATGCTTACGGATATACAGGGGGTCGCAAAACTGCTTGGAGAGAAACTTAAGGCTGAAGAGGTAAGTTCCATTCATTGTTTATCTCTGGATATCACCGAGGCATCTTTCTCTAGATGCTGGAGATGCTAGAGGTGTTTTCGACGTCACCAGACAAGTCGATGGGCCTGCAAGATTTCGAACGTATGATGGTCGCTGCGAAACTGGCATGACGTTTCGTACATTTGTATCAATAATTTGGGTACATATGGAATAAAAGTGATTTAAGAACATTTCGTAAGAGCTCGGAATCAGAAGATTCAGAACGAACTAACTAGGCACTAAGGAACTCTGAGGAACAGGTAGGCGCTCGAGGAACATGTATACCCCTCCTGAAACGCCCTGTTTTCGTGGTCTGTACGAGGAAGGCCCATATGTTTCTTGACGGATTCTTGAATACATTAAGGCCCTAGAATGTAGTCTATTTGGGCAAGAAGAGATCGACTGACAGCATCCATTAGAAAAGAAGACAGCAACAAAAGGCAACAAAGCACTTAGATTCAACGGTGCTTAGATCCAATTCGACTGCAATCAACAGGAACAGGCCCAGCCAGTGATCAGCATGAGGAGGGTGGTTACAGAAAGAAAAAACGGTAATACTTACAACTCTAGACTTCAGATTCGTGCCTGGTGCTCAATGCAAAAAGAAAAGAGCCGGTAAGTGCTCAGACACCGGGGAAGGCATAAAAAATAGTACACTTAGAGCTTCGCATTCGTGCCTGGTGCTCAATGCAAAAAAAAAAAGCCGGTAAGTACTAGCCGGTAGGTATCCAGTATCCAAATACCGAGGAGTGTGGTCCCATAAAGAAAACGTTTTAACTCTAGACTGCACACTCGTGCCTAGTGCAGCGTGCTTAATGCGAAAAGGAGACGGTCGCTCCGACAAAGAAGGCCCTAGATTGTGCCAAGGCAGTATGTACCTTTATTGGCTAGCATATCTCAAGCCCGGATCGATTCTGGATCCAAAAATACAAGTGACACCTTTTTCTATTCCTATGAAATAGACATTACATGGTTTCTGGTAGTACGAGTTTAGGATAAACGCTTTCGATGAGTATTTTAAATTGACCCAACGAGTCCGAGCCTGAAGGAAAGAGGGGGATAGTATCTGTTTAGTCTGTTACACAAAGGCCTCCGAGTCCGAGCGCGCGTTCACACAGCGTGCGCAGATTTACGACCATCATTGCCATCCTGCTAAATACAAATCCTGCATCAGAAAAGAGGACAGCCGGACTTAACGGGTCACGCACAACATCATCGAGCTCAATGTAATCCGATTCCAACTCTTGTAGAACTTGAACTTTGATTTGAGGCTGCTGTTGAGCGCGCAAACTTTCGACGTCCCCCAGTCGAAGAGTACTGCGGTGATTCGAAGCTGTAGCTAGTCCAGTTCCGCTATTGTAACTGCCAGAAGTCCTTGTACGTTGACGACTGTTGAGGACGGCAATAAGACAGTTTGTATAGCTGAAAAAAAGAGTATTCAAAATGATCATCTATATTCGTGGCGCAGTGACTTACAGCTTCCCGATCATTGCAGTTCTGTAATGTAGAAGATGAACATGGGCAGATGAAATAGTGAATGACGATTATCCGACTTACGGAGGAACGACAAGGGTAGAATGTTGCTGTAAAGCGATGTAACTAACCGGTTTATCGTATGAAATCGAAGTCAGATACTCACCGGAATAGCAAGGAAAAAGATTAAGCTGAGGACCGCGACGCTAGCTGAAAAGTTCAAGTAAGTATCGCTTTTCATTGACTCGGAGTTATTCCCTACATGTGAGGGAGTTTGTCTCAACAGTAAGTCGCACAATGCGAGTCAATACTGAATCGGACGTCCTCAGCTCGTTTGATCTCGTTCTCAGGAGCTTCATGCCAGAAAAGATGTCAATTCAACAACACTTTTAATCAAGGGTCACAAATACGCTTACCGTCCATGAGAGAACGATGGTAATTAGGATATCCGCCACAACACTCCCAACAAGCCAGATCTGACAGTAAAAATTGCAAAGTTAGCATTGACATCGGAAGCGCGAGATGCTAGTCTTACCGTTTGTTCGACAACTTCAGTGCTTATCAGCGACAGTTTTCCAAGGCGATGGGCCTGTGAAAAGAAATTTAGAGGTGAGGCATCTTTGATGGGAGAAGGGTACATACCACTACAGCCGTCGCAATTCCAGCCCCGCATTGGACCAAGGAGACCTTGGAAGTGTAAGCCAAGCAAGCCCCGCAAGATTTTCATCATTGACTTACCACCCCGATTATAACAGGGAAAAGAAGGGAACGGTTTCGCAGGACGTAAATTCTCCAGCAATAAAACAATTGGACGACCAATGAGATTATAGAGTCCAAGAAAGGCACATCCCAAGAGTTTAGGAAGGTGTCGTTGAGCTGATCCATATTACCGAAACCAAAGACAAACCAGTGGAACGCATCCGCACTCATCATACACGTTTGGAGAACGTCTATGAAAGCGAGGCCGTACACTGGGGCAAGGTAAAATGACTGAGCAGATCAACTGAATCTGAACACGTACCGAGCGACTTGATAGTTTTACTATCACCGGGAAAGTTTGTGGTATAGAAGTCTGATGCGATGTAAGCGATTGCGTTTGACCAAGGAGGAAGCTAAACGAACAAACTTGTGCAGCCAACACTCCCATAAATCCCCAGTTGAGCATGATCCCCAACAACTAAGAGAGCGATATGTGTACTATTGAACAACTTGGATAACAAAGTAACTCACTGTTGGTCCCGTACTGGAGTTTTTCGTTCAGTTCTTGCACAAGTAATTCCATAATGACCACACTCACATTAGGGCGATCCCTGGCGGGATTACTGGGAGGAAACCTTCTGTGCTCCCGGAGCTCATGTTACAAGGAAAGCAATTCGTTCGGATACTATGGTTTCACAACGATGAGCCCCGTATTTGAGCAAGACCAAGATTCACATATCGGGAAGGTGTATGTATACAACCTACATAGTCCACTCATTTCGGCAGTTTTGAAGGCAATTTGAAAGTCTTCTCACTTTCGCCGCAATAAATCAGATAACGTGAACGACATTCAACATTGCCGCATTATTGGTTTCCTGGAAGCAGATACTTTGATAAGAAACGATCAGGAGGTAAAGTAGGAGACTTGAAGTGATTGCAAAGACCATAATAATAGATCAATTCAGCAATACCTAAAACTGAACATTGAATGGTTGGAGCGCTTTTCAGCCAATCAGATCTTACAGCTCTAATTCAGGAAGACACGATTTCATCGCACGCTACGTTCCTAGCTAGCGTTGTGTTGTATTTCGCGAAGCACGCGGTAACTTATGTGTTGTTCGTCGCGCGTCGCGAGTCGGTCGCGAAAATGGACGTGAGCACGAGGCATGAAATTTGAAAGTTTGAGCTTGGGCGCTTATCTGAATGGTTTCAATCCTCTCTTCCCGCGAACCAACGTGCACTACGACCTGACTACGACAGTCAGCTTGCAGATCGGAAATGACTGTCGGAGTCTCAGAAGCAATCATCCAGAAGAACTCTTCATGTACGCCTTTCTGGAGGGTTTGTACAGTTAATACGAGGGTTCTTGAACCATCAGTTGATTGTCCTTTCTTCCCCGTACTCAGTGCGAGTTCTTTCTGAAGACAGTAGTCAAGACTTTCCGCAATCTTCTTTCTACTGTATCATGCGACGCTGCTCAAAAGTTTTCAAAAGAATGTGGACCTCAAATCGGAAGCTGTTACCGCGTAGCGGGCTCCGAGTTGCCTTATCTATGCAAACAATACATACTCCAAAATAGTAACGCCAGCCGTGACCCCTTTTGACAGTGATAGAAGAACTGCTCCTGCAATCAACAGAATTACGAAAGTCCCCCACCATGTCTCTCGAGTCCCTACGAAGGACACAACCAGAAACTATCCAGCCTCCAGCCCTCGAAAGCTTTGCTGGTAAAAGATCCATTGGTGCGCGACTCTCACACGCGAAACGCAAAATCTCCACAAAACAAGGATGGTTCGGCGATTACGACTACGCGTGGCTCTGTCTACCTTCTCTGCCCTACGGTAACAACTCGACGAAAAGATCGCCTCCTTTTTATAGTCTGGATGCAGAACTTCCGCTGGCCCTCGCGATGGCTAATGGGCTGCAGCACGCCCTGGCTATGCTTGCTGGTAAATGACTTCGCGTTCGGATTCAAAGACCGGTTTCGTTGACGCAGAGGTCACCCATAGGATTGATTACGCCCCCAATCATTTTTGCTAGTGCTCTGAGCTTGGACAGCGAAACTTCGGCGTACATGATTTCGGCCTCCCTGATTGGAAGCGGTAAACGCTCCACTCCATCTCCATCGCTTTAAAGCCACTTACCGAATAAACCAGGTATTCTGAGTTTGGTTCAATTGTCGCGGATAAGATTGTTTGGTGGATACTACTTGGGGACAGGTCTTATAAGTGGTCAGTTCGCTAGATCATATGAATATTGCAGCGTACTCATTTTTGTCAAATAGTCGTTGGTACCAGTTTTTCAACATTGTCCACTGCCAATGCTGTGCGTCTAGTCTCTGTTTTTTCCTACCGGGTTTCTGAAATTTGTTCTAGATATTTGATGCCATGTACCGCGACGGTACTTGTAGCTCAACAACAGCTGCTGATGGAACTATTACTCGCGATTCGTGCCCGGATGCGTATGGAAAATTGCTCGGTGAGTCTTATACACCCACTGCACTTGGTAGAATTTGTTGACGATGCTCCATCCCAGGCACTTCGCTGATTTGTTCTTTGCTTGAAATGGCCTTGGCGTTCGTTCCTCCTCGAATTTTGAAGCGTATCTTCCCGCCGCTCGTTACCGGTACGTGATCTATTTGTTGCAGAAATTTCGATCGAAGCTCAAGAATATCCTGTCGGCAGGTACTGTCGTCCTGCTGATTGGAGCTTCCCTAGTGGGGAGTTCCGGTGTACCTAATTGGGGAGGAGGCTCCAATTGCTTGAGCGCCCCGAGCGGTATTTTCGCGCTTTGTCCCAGTATTACTGCACCGCGGCCGTTGCCGTTTGGCTCCCCAGAGTTAATTGGCCTCGGTTTCTTATCATTTGTCAGTATCCTGCTCACGGAGATGTTCGGGTCTCCTTTCCTCAAGAACATCAGTATCATAGTTGGACTAGCGGTGGGATGTATAGTAGCAGGAGCCGCAGGGTACATCGATGGCTCAAGTATAACAACCGCGCCTCCAATCACCTTTTTGTGGTGAGTAGACTGAGACCAAGATGATAAATAAAGGTACTGATCGACTTCGAGGGTCCATACATTCAAGATTGGCGTCTATCCTCCGGCAATCTTACCAAGTAAGCTCTGTTCATTTCTTCCCGACTGCTTGATAATTTAGCTCGCGATCGCAGTGCTAGCTGTCTATAGTAAGTTCACGTCTTTTATTTCATTGTTTGTGCATTGACATTCAACCATCTAGTCTCTTGCGCTATGGAGGCCACAGGTGATATCACAGCATCTGCTGAGGTGTCTCGTGTGGATGTAGAAGGGATTGAATTTGACTCTCGTGTACAGGGAGGTATTCTAGTAAGCTGATTTCGTGGTTTCAGCACTATTAATGCCCTAACGTTTAATGTTTTCGTAGAGTGATGGTCTAGGAGGATTCATTTCCGCCCTATTCACTGTTGCGCCTCTGTCAGTCTTTGCTCAGAACAATGGAGTTATTGCCATCACACGTTGTGCTAATCGAGTTGCCGGTCGCTGGTGTTGTGCCTTCCTCATTTTGTTTGGTGTATTGGGCAAGATCTCTGGCGTCTTTCTTGCTAGTGAGTTATGTGTGGTGGTCTGGTTCTATATTACTCATGAAAATTATACTAGTTCCGAATCCGATAATTGGAGCTGTTACAACATTCTTGTTCGCTTCAGTCGCAGTCAGTTTCTGACTAGTTCATAGTCGGACCGTTAATCTTACTGATGATGCTTCTCAGGTCTCAGGAGTTCGCGTCCTAGCTCTAATGAAATTCAGTCGTCGCGATCGATTCATACTCGCCGCTGCGTTATCCTTTGGTCTCGGAGATATCCTTGTCCCCACCATATTCACAAATCTTTTCAACGGGGTGAACAATCCTAACAGTGGCTTGACCGGGCTTTTTAATTCTATCACTATTGTACTCAGTACACCATGTAAGTACCACAATCCTAACAGATTCATAGTATATTGACTGAAGGGTTTTACGTTCTAGTTCTTGCTGCGGGTTTAGTCGCTGTTATATTAAACGCTATCTTGCCTGTAGAGGTCGACGAGGTGGTGAGTGGTGATGATCAATCTGACGCTGAGGAGCAGCAAGACAGTAACTCTGTGGAGAAATGAACCTGGGCCTCCAATAGTGTCATATCATAATACCCTAATTTATCCGGATGTAATAGCTTTTTCTTTGGGTTGAAGTTGAAAATCAAAGCCAGACGACTGACAACACAGTGTACCATCGAACAGTGACTAGACTGAGACTTTGGATAGTCAACGGTGCTCAAACGATGCTCGAGTTGTCAAGAAGAGTCAGAGGCATTGATTTACGAGTGGTGACGAGACGAAAACATCGGTTTAATTTGCGTTTTGTTCAATATCTTGAATGTTAACGCGTATAGCGCACGGGACGCGAAAACGGCCTTTGCCACTACTCGAGTACACGCGTCTAGATTGGAAGTTTGATACTACGAAAACGCTTCAATATGACCGTTATAACGCGCATTTACGAACATCAAACTCCTCACACAAACTTACCTTCTTAAAGAGTGATTCAAGTGAGCTTCCTTATCAATTCTGTCGCGGTGTTTTTGCGGGGTCGGAGAGCCAGAAGTGCCGGATGATTGGGCTAGTTTTCCGCTTCTGAATTCAAAAGACAGGCGGATACGAAGTTTCCTTTCGATGAGGCTCTGGAGGAATGTGAGGTATCGGCCTGCTGGCTCAAGTGCTCAAGTGCTCGTACTCAGGCCTTCAAAGCTTCAGGTTTCATGAAACAGACCAGTGATTGATGAGAGAGCTAGGAGTTTTCGGTATTTTGACCAGGTTGAATCTGGCTGTCGATGTCAATGTGGCATGAGGATGGAGTTCGGGGAATAGAAGCTAGGTTAAACCTGTCCAATACGAGTACATACTTGAACTACCACTCCTTTCTATTTTTCCAGCACGACGGGAGGAAGCCGACCAAGGGGTCGTTAAGTCCTTGCTCAATGAATTATATAACAGCAGAGGGAAGGGCTCCCAACTCTGAGTATGAGTCTTGTCTCGATGACCATTGGATTGCCGTTCTTGATGTTGAATCGCCTACTATTCACCACAGCACTGTTATGGATCCCTTTTAAAATCAGATGTGCTTCATAATAACGTCGCTCCTTCTGCAAACAAGCGATTGCACCACAACTCGGTGAACAACCTGGTTGTCCGATTCAATATCGAAGGAGCGAAGGAGTACAGGTACCTAGTTCAGGTCGGCGAAATGGGTCGTAGTATTTGAAGCTGTCAACGGGTCTTGAATGCTTCAAGGCTATTCGTTCGCTGTAAAAACGTTCAGAGATTTGCGAATGCGGCTGAGGATGGTAGTCAAAGACTGATGCTGGCCGATACCTTAAACTCTAGAAGCAGTGGCGGACGAGAGTGGTCAAAGCGAGACACGGAAACTATACGGGACGACGTGTAGATACTACGGAGCGACCAAAAGTCAGCGATGGTAAGAAATACTTACTCATCCTCGCTATTTCATTTTCATTGCCCTTTTCCTTGTTATTTCGCTGTTCACTACCATACTGGTGGTACTTTGTGTGGTATTATATACGGCTATTGGCTGGTTTCCGTTTCGACATTCCGAGTTCACTATACCGCAGTTCCTGCGTATGGATATGATACGTGCTTGAACAAATGCAACAAACACCAACAACCGGAGAACCAGCCTGGTCAACATCACTTTCCGATAAGGAATACATCTGCGCGTTGCATGGGTTGAGAACGGACAACATTAATGGTGCAGTAGACCCACCTCAATGTATGTATCGTCACCGTCTGTGACGGTAGTTACACGAATAACCACTCGGAATGACAGGGATAGCGCTGGATTCAGAGTAAGTAAACTACTACGATACTCGAGTCTTATATACTGTGCCAGATTGGTCCGGCGGGGATTGATCCATACTGTTACACCGTCTCCAATCCGTTCATCTGCAAACCGGCTCCGAATCCGAGTCGTCTAGTGAGACCTGCCCTTTGAGAGAACAACAAGATGAAGACTCAAAGCTATTCGTGATGAACGAAACCCATGTTGGAGTGAATAAAGGAAGTCGTCGAATAAGCTCTAAGTTCACTCCGGTCTATAGCAAGTGAGCCCTAGCACGCGCAGGGGAAAATAACTATCTAAGCTACCTTAAATAGTATATAAGGTACGGAGAAATATGCGGCGAAATATAAGATAAAACATGAAATAAAACAGATAGGCTCCACAGGAGAGGATAAACTTCGGTGAGCAATACCAATTGCTCACCTGGCATCAATATCTCCAACAACCCATTTTTCACCATCTTCGTTTAACCTTTTCAAGACTATACGTCCCGCGCTGTCGTTCTACAAGCCACGAAGAGAGCGTTAGTGCCATTTTCAAAAGATTTCCGACGTGTACGGCCAGAGTGGAACTGAAGTGCAATAATAAGTAGTCTCCATCCTGCTTTAGTTTCATTGTCACTTTTCCCAACTTTGCTCGTTCCTGTCAAGTTCCTGTGCTGATTACCCCTGTCGCTTATCTAGACCCGCTCGGATTGCTGTAAAACCATCGTAGTTTGATTGTCGGAAATCTGAAAGCTTGCCTGAGGTTACTTACAGGCCTAGGACAAATGACAGCGAAAGTGAACTTGAAAGGGTAGAAAGATCAAGAGGCGGAGAAGGAAAGAGAAAGCGGAAACCCAAAAGAAGTAGCGCTCTTGCCGAAAAGTCCGAGGTTCTTCGATTATATCCGAAACTGGCCTGTAAGCTTGAAGGCTTGAGCAGCTCACTTAAACTGTGATATTTTTATAGCCTGCAGCCTGTTTGGACTCTGGAGTGTTACAAGGCCAAGTTTTTTTATAATCCCGTTTATTTGCCTCTGCGCAGTAGAGTCAGTGGTAGCGATAACTCTAGCGTAATAGTTCTCGGAGGAACATATCAGTCTGTTGTTTGATGGGGCTAAGTTTTTGCATCCACTTCTCCCGCTGTCAAGTAGAGCTTGGATACTTGATGCTTGATATGAGCAAGCATCATGTGATACTTGAGAGAGGTATATAAGTAGGATACTTAGTGAATCCCCTTGCCTTAGTACTATGTCCGGACCATCCAACTTCCAAAATGCTCACAACTTTACCCTTGATCAGCCGACATTCACCGTAATTCAAGGTGTTACTTCTGTAAAAATGAACAGTTATCATCAAAACACACAATATCGTGGTAATTGACCTACTCATCAATTTAATATTAAATTTTAATCCAGAGAATAAAGATAGTAATGAGAGCGGACTTCAACTTCTCAACAAATATGTTGCCATAGATGCTTCTTATCGCTCTAGGCATCCTGGTCAAGAATGCCAGCCAAGGACCCGTGGTTATATTCTGCAGAAACTTCAGAATTGGATCAATGATGGTTCCAGTTCTAAGTCAGTTTATTGGCTTCATGGTCCCCTAGGAGTTGGAAAGAGTGCTATTGCACAAACTATTTCCAGCATGTTCTGTGAATCTAAACTTGCTGCAAGTTTCTTCTTTTCCCGAGATGATGGAAAATGTAACAATTTTGCATTTTTCTTCACTACTATTGCCTGGCAACTGGCAAATAACCCTGTTTTGGGTCGGAAACTTCGCTTCTTTATCAATGAAGCTGTGTGCAATAATAGAGATATTTTGGGTCAAAGTCATTCTCTGGAGCAACAATATCAGGCTTTTATAAGAAATCCTGTTCAGCAGATGAATGCACAGAGACAGGAAGGAAATTTGCAGTGCTTCATTGTCATAGATGCACTTGATGAATGCATGAATGTCTCTGATCAAAAGCGTTTACTGTCACTTCTTCTCCAGGAAGCCAAAGCTCACTGCCTCCCATTCAAAATTTTGATTGTCAGTAGGTCAGAGCCTGACTTTCATAAGCTTTTTGGTCAACAACAGTATTCAGTCTTTCTGGACCAGAATGAAATTGGTGACTCTAGTCAATCAAGTCTGGATATTCAACTGTTTCTTGAAGCGAAATTTAAAATGATTAGAGACCGGCCAGAACATACACAGGCTATGGAAAACGCTGAACAAGACTGGCCAGGGCCTGCTAGGATTTCCAGGATTGTGGAAAGGGCATGTGGACAGTTTATATATGCAACCACAGTTATCAATTATGTTGATGATTTCAACTCTGCAACAAATACTCCTGGTGTTAGTGTTCCTGAGGACCAGCTGGCAATTGTTGAAAAAATCCAAGTGCCACATATTCAACAATCTCCATATACTGAGCTAGACTGCCTGTATATGCAGGTTCTAGACCATTCTCATCAAAATCCAACAAATCATTCCCGCAGCCTATTATGTGATATTATGGCTCATGTGCTACATGTGCTACCTATCTGGAGTAGCACCATTGATGATAATACGGAGTTTACCAAGTCTTCTGCATCAAATATTGAAAGACTTTTGGGTAGGAGCAGGGGTACAGTGCTAAAGGTTTTGTCACGACTACATTCAGTGTTGATCATCCCTTCTGGTTCAGATGGAGTTATTAAGAGACGCCATTCCTCTTTCGAAGATTTCCTGACTGATTATTCACGGTCAGAGGGCAAATATTTTATAAGCAGAGATGAATCATCTCAGCATGACTACCTGGCATTTTATCTCATCAACTATATCTCAAGAAATATAGAAACTATAAAGGCAAAGCCACAAATTGAGGATGGTAGAATATCTAGTATTAAATATAATGGAGCAGAGAAACTGGATAGCTATGCATGGACACTTTGGCATTATCATTGTGGAAAAGTAAGGGACCCCAGTGAAAGACTGTTTCAGGCATTATCTGAGTTTGATCTTTGTGGCATGTTATGGACTGCTACATTACGTCTAGGGAATCAAATCACTGAGGAATGCGTTCATGCTCTTTGGAGTTGTTTCAAAGACTTTCTTGTTATTGCATCCTGGGCAAAGGTTTGTTTTATTAGTATAAAAGCTATGTTCATTTCTTAACTGACATAGTCAAATTTAGCAATGCAAACAGGAGGATTTAATGACAAAATACAAAGCATTTGAGTCAGGATTTACACTAAAGGTTCCACAAGCCCTTGCAGAAAATGCTAAAGATGATTTGAAAACTGCAATCTTAGTGCTCAAATACAATCTCAGTTTATTTCAGAGTGAGATCTGTGGAAAGGGGCATCAAGGCTTTCTTGAAGTAGTCAACACTTTTCATGATCAGTCTCAACTGAGAATAGGGGAACTACAAAATTCCCTGCAAGCTCCATGGCCAAATCCCAAAATATACAAGCTCAATCAGGAGGATATTTCAGATATCAGGCATTTTACCATGGATATCAGATTCCTGGACTGTCATGGGAACATTGCAATGAAATGTCTTCAAATTTTACACTCATCAAATCAAGTGACATTAAAGACCTATGCTGTTCAATACTCCCTTATTCATATTCTAAAAGTATATCCCTCTGAACAAATGTTATTTCACTTGAAAAAAAGCTTTGGAAAACATGCTGAAGGTTGGATATACACAAAAGATGATGCAAAAAAGTTACTTGATTGGGTTCAGGTAGGTTTTTATGATTTCAAGACCACAATCTGTATAAGCTCAAAATCTTACATATAGGGTGCAAATACATCTAAAACTCAAAAAAATATTGTCAAAGAGCTTAAAAATCATATTAAAGCATTAAACTATGCTTTAAACTCCCAAGATATGCAGAGCAATAAACATGATCAACATGGTCAATGGAGAATTACATTGGAAAATTTGGTAGGGAAGGTCTTCATCAAGTAGTTGTATTGGTTTACATACTGTATTTGCCTAACTATAATTCATTGGTTTTTATTTATAAATACACTACGGGAAGGAAAAACAATTGATTTGATTGTCCAAAACACAATCTAAATGATTGTCTTGCACTCATATTGATTGTCTGAACCATTCTTACTGATTGTCCAGTTTAATCAAAGAGATTGTCTTATACCTTTATATTGATTGTTTGAACCAATCTTAATGATTGTCCAGTCTACTCAAAAGGATTGTCTTATACCTTTATCTTGATTGTTTGAACCAATCTTAATGATTGTCGAAATCACTCTTATAGGTTGTCTGAACTACTTTCAATGATTGTCCTAGCCTTTCAATATGATAGTCTGAAGCACTCTATATAGCAGTTCTACACTATCTAAATGATTGTAAAAAACACTCTAAATGATAGCATGAAACACTCAAATTGACTGTTTAGGACACTCAAAATGATTGTTTTTGGAAATGGGTCACAGTGTCTTGAGACAATCATTTGGATTGTTCAGCAATCACAGTGAGTGTTTGAAACAATCATTTGAACTGCCTTGGGCAATCATCTTGACTGTATACAACAATCACTTGGAGTGTCTTACACAATGGTTTTCAACTGCTTCTGAAGGGTCTTGCAAAGTAATAAAGGGATATTTACAAATTACTACATGTCAACCACTACTACGTATCCCCAATTCCCTCTAAGCAAAGTTTCTTTGGTGTTACGCCAAAATACTTACCAGTGCAGCGAATGTTTGTCCTCAATTAAGTAACAATTGGTCAAAGAAAAATGGGATATATAACGACTTACTCGATGTTTCGGTTCCCTGTAGGTAGTGAAAAAAGTTTACGTTATTCTACGTACTACAGGTAGAAACAGTGACGTTGTCAGTGGTCAGACCCTAGACCACTAAATCAGTATAGAAGAACCGTGGATGAGAAGCGTGAAGTACTTACTGCTGAACGAGCACTTGCGCAACAATGATTGTCGGTCAGGCCTCAAAGGGGTAAATCATTGGCAACGAATGCGTGAGAAGCGCAACTTACGCCTGGGCTCACCGCACATTACTTGCCGTGGCATTTCCCTGCCTGTCACGCATAGAGGCTGGAGTTGAGCTGGGGGACCAGGGGCGACTGTTGGGACTCGAGCGGCTGGCACTATGTCAAGACAATCCAACCGCGAGCAAGTTTGCCAGAGGAACAAAAGAGACAGGGGAGCAAGAGAAGGGAGAGGAAGAGGATGTGAAGCGGGCGGGCGTGCACAACTGCGGGGTTTGAGGGCGAGCAATGTTCTGACCACGCAGCTGATGTCAACGGTGGGTCCCTTGCCGAACGGACATCGCGGTTAGTTAAAGCTGCAATGTAAAAGAGAGATATGGGGAACTTACTCAAAAATCTGGTCGATGCATCACACTATGGTGGCTCGGTATTAAAAGGAACAATTACGCTGGCCTAGGTACATATGCCGTGGATCGAGGGGATGACACCAAGCTGCGTTTGAGGGCTGCGGTCCTGTACCGTCAACGCTTTATATGAATACGAATATTCCCTCCGTTCGGTTATCGCGTAGAAGCTTGAGCAGAAGTGACGGTGACGTTCCGAGAAAGGTAGTCAGCGTAATAATATCCATGGCGTCTAAACGAAAAAACTCACCTCCAAGCAACTCAACAGGATTAATACCCCAAATGGCCCTCTCGCCAATGGCTTCAATCTTGGACTCGTAGTGCGACACAACGATGGGAACTACATGTTTGTTGTAGGTAATTTTGACAAGAAGACGGCGCCCAAGAGGACGTCAAAGAGAGCTGAGCATTATGGCAAAATTTCGGGCTGTAAAGTCGAAGTCGTGTGATGAGACGGAGGAGATGAGTTCTATCATAGCATTAGACAACGTATTTCTGATATTAATACATGCAGACGTACCTTTGATCAACGCCAATGCCGACAAATTCTTTGGTGCAAGTATCTCTAAACCTTGTACTTTTTGGTTGGACGTGTATGTGAAGCACCGCATGGACACTTGAATAATAGTAAATATCCAACTATAACTTTAACAGGAGGCTTCGTCCAGGAACGGCGTGATTATAGACAAGAGGACATGATCGTAGTTGAAGAAGAGCCATAGTTACGTTGTGACGTGGCAACGTTGAAAATTGATGTGGCTGTGCTATTGCGCGGCCCGCGGCCCAGGAGCGTAGCGTTACTGATACGGTATTTCATCGGTCTAGTGGCTCTTCTTCAGATATTACAGTATATACGAAAGAATTCTCTGGGACCGTTGATAGATAAGAATTTACTGACAGTACCGCCTGTCGACGCGTCGACGCGTTGGTAATATTGAGCTGACTCCGCTGAGCGCTTGGCGAAAATAGAGTCACGTTTCTTCAAGTCGGTTTGTTTTTCGTTTCGTTTTCTCTTCCTCAGCCTGCCTTTCCGCCGTTTCAATGCTCAAGAATGTTTGGAATGAAGCACTGGTTATCAAAGCTAGGGCCATCCACAGAACCAAAACATAACCGCAGAAAATTACCAAGTCTTCAAGTTGTAGTTCAAATCTTCGGAGACTCAACAGCCTGTTTCCTGCAATGTCTTCAACAACAGACAAGT
This sequence comes from Rhodocollybia butyracea, assembly GCA_015501585.1. Lineage (NCBI taxonomy): Eukaryota > Fungi > Basidiomycota > Agaricomycetes > Agaricales > Omphalotaceae > Rhodocollybia > Rhodocollybia butyracea. The sequence goes on along the minus strand of JADNRY010000143.1, from coordinate 122,741 downwards.
TTTCAAGATGTATCAAGTTTCTTTGTTTCGGCAAGATTTCTCAAGCGATGGACATACAAGCATTGTACACGCGTAGAGAGCTTGTATGAGCGTCGTGCACGCGTGTAGAGCTCGTACAACCGTCGTACACGTGTACAGAGCTCGTGTAAGTGTCGTGCGCGCGCACAAAGCTTGTACAGGCGTACAGAGGTTGAACAAGCGCCGTGCACGCGTGCAGAGCTTGTAAAAAGCTTGTACCAACGTGCAGAGCAGGTGCACGCGTATAGAGCTTGAACAAGCGTCGTACACGTGTACAGCGCTCGTAAAAGCGTCGTGCACGCGTTCAGAGCTCGTACAGGCGTCTTACACGTGTACAGAGCTGGTACAAGCGTTGTACACGTGTACGGTGCTTGTATGAGCGTCGTGCACGCGTGTAGAGCTCGTACAAGCGTTGTACGCGTGTACAGCACTTGTAAAAGCGTCGTGCACGCGTGTAGAGCCTGTACAAGCATCCTACGCGTGTACAGCACTTGTAAAAGCGTCGTGCACGCGTGTAGAGCCTGTACAAGCATCTTGCACGCGTTGTACACGCATGCAGAGCTCATAAGCATTGTACACGCGTACAGAGCTTGTACAAGTGTTGTGTGCACGCACAAAGCTTGTACATGCTTTGTATGCGTGCACGACGCTTGTACAAGCTCTGCACGTGTGCACATCGCCTGTACATGCTCTGTATGGATGTAAAATGCCTATACAAGCATGGTATGCCTTGACAGTGTTTACAAAGAGCTATACAAACAATACCCACATACTTATTCCAAGCTTCTATTACATGCTGTACAATTTATGGGATACTGTGCAAGCACTAGCCTGTATACTAAATGTTTGTCCAGTACTTGTATTTTCACGTTGTACAAGCACTGAAAATGCACACAGTTCCAGTGCTTTCTATAGTCCTACTTCTTCAGAGTCATCCCTCCTTCCAGACCCCAATACATCCAAAGCTACAGCTGTAATCAAAGCCTTTGTTGTTGATAGACTAGGAAACACGTTTTACTACTACATAGAAAGGAATCAGACTGGATATCATCTCCAGGATATGCCACTTTGGCACCCAAAAACCAGGAACATTCCTGGTTTTTTTTTTTTTGGTAATGATGGAATAAAAATTCAGTCACATCACAGCCCCTGGATTTCTACTCAGAGCCCTCTTAAAGCTCCCATTAGTTTACAACAGTTGTGTTATGCTAATGGGCCCTTGAATTATCCATGTTTGTTGAATTAGTTTTAAGTTGGGGCCTTATACTCAGGTTAACTCAAGTTAACCTGAAGTTGGCTTATGTGCTCAAGTTAACAACTCAGTCACAGTTAACTCAAGTCAACCTGAAGTTGAGGCTTGAATAGGCTTTATACTCATGCCAACTCAGGTTAACTCAAGTCAACCTGAAGTTGGCATATGTACTCAAGTTAACTCAAGTCTCAGGTTAGCTCAAGTCAACCTGAAGTGAGGATAAATACTCAAGTCAACTCAAGTCAACTCAAGGATTGTAGACTTTTCCTGATGGAGTATGCCATTCTCCGCCCAGTACTTGTCTATGGCCCCATTGTTCAACTCTCCGCCGCCATCTATGTGTATTGTCCTCAGTTTCTTCCCCGTCTGCTTCTCCGCCATTGTGCGGTACTTGTGTAAGCATTTCACGCCCATCTCTTTGCATTTATTATTCAGGTAGAACAGTACTCAGAAGGAGGATCTTCCGTCTGTGCAGAGTAAGAGGTAGCTGCAAACTCCATGTGTCTGTGTTCTCGCAGGTCTGAATAGGTCTACATGCACACACATCAGGAAAAGCCGTTTTTGCCTAGGTGACCCCAGAGTGGCCTAAAGCAAACTAGGTGACCTATGAATCCTATGGCATCCTAGGAATTTGGGCTTGTCCTTTGCCAGTCAAGGCTCTTGAGGATTCCCTAGGCAAGCCTAGGTTTGCCCAGGTTTGCCCAGGTGCTCCTGGGGAACACCTGGGGAACACCTGGGCAAACCTGGGCAAACCTAGGCTTGCCCTGGGTTTGCCTAGGATACCCTAGGGAGTCCTCAAGAGCCTTGACTGGCAAGGGACGAGCCCGAATTCCTAGGATGCCATAGGATTCATAGGTCACCTAGTTTGCTTTAGGCCACTCTGGGGTCACCTAGGCAAAAATGGCTTTTCCTGATGCACTGGAGTACTTCACTCTCATGCATGAGTACGGTTGTCTCTTTGCTGTTCCGTATAAGCAATCCTCGCACATACCAGTTGCATCGCTTTTGGTGATATTCAGTCCATTGACGAGGTTCCGGTTGGCCACACGTAGTATCCGTTGGATCAGTGCTACGTGCCCTAGTCTCCTGTGCCAGGTGAGTATATTGGTTGGCCTATCTCTCTTGCACAAGCAATTGACATCCGTTTTCCCTGACTCCAGTATCTCCACCTCATACATCTTTGCTTTGCCATACCCATGTATCACTCCCTCCCCTGTGGGGGACTTCATGATCATTGCGCCGTCTCCCCAGGTGCCTCTCATTCTTTTACAATCGAGGGTTGACAGTGATATGAGGTTATGGGCAAACAATGGCGTGTGCTTTGTGCCCTGCCAGAGCTTCACTATTCTTTCGTCTCCATCTACACGCATGACAAATTGTACTGTCCCTACTCCAAGTATCTGGAATTTCCCCGCATCGCCAGATATGGCACTATTACCACCTTGGCCATGTACCTCAGTATATTCGATGAAGTCTGATTTATGCACCCAACAGTGCTCTGATGTGCCATGAGTCAAGAAAAGTCTGTGTTACGGGAGCGGGAGGCAAGTATAGGGATGTCGTTCCCTTGCATATGGTACAGTCTTTGAGGTCAACAGTCGCATAGCTAGGTACATCTTTATCTACATCCTGGCTTTCCTCCTTTTGCTGACCTGTAGCCCTCAGAATGGGATGATATGGCTCAAGGAGTCCATGGCGTTTACTGACAGGACATAGGTTGCCATGGGCGTGCTAGCATTGGGTTTGGTGTCCTCTGTTGTAATGACTTTTACACTTGGCCCCGTTTTTCCTCTGTTCGCTTGTCCCTGTTTTGGCTTGTCCCTCCATGCCACCACCCTTCGCCCAGCATTTCCTATCCATGTGGCAAGTGAACGCAGGTCTGTCTCTGGTGCGCTGTTGGTATGGGCCTTGACTTTCTTGTTCTCTTGTTCCTCTGCCAGTCTATCCTCTTCCTTCTGGAGCCAGAGGGTACAAAGGTACGTGAATGCATCTGCGCTTGATGTTCCTGAGACTGTGCAAATGTCTCGCTTCCAATTGCTGGGCATGGATGAGATGAGGATGAGACAGAACTGTGGGTCAGGGATACTTCCTCCGAGGTCATGTACCTTTTTCAGGAGGTTTTGCATTTTCTTTTTGTGGTCCTCCATGGTCTGTTTGGACAGGTTGAATCTCTGGGAGCGAAGCGCAGTATCAGCAAGGTGAATGTGCTGCTCATCTTTCTTTTCAAATTGTTTAATGAGATTTTTCCAGATTTCAGATGCTCTCTTTGTCTTGTCAATTCCCAGTCCTGTAGGGTCGACCACGTTTGATACAATGGCTCCAGCAACTAGCCTATCACGGGTTTCCCACTCCTCATATTGTGGGACTGGACTGAACAGTGGTGTCTGCTGTGATATGTAGATTGGGCCCAGGTAGGTAGCCATAGGGGTTGGTCTAGTGATAGTCCCATCAAGGTAGCCTGCCAAGCCTTTCGATTGAATAGCAAATAAGATTTCCCTTTTAAAAGGTCTCCAGTTTTCTTTGCCAACAAGCTGTTTCTCATCTGGGAGTCTCGGTATATTCAGTAGATTTCCTGACATTTTTTGTGGTGGGTAATATACTTTTGATAATGTGTTTTCTCAATATTTGCTTTGTTAGAGCACAAGTCTCATAATCTGTTAAAGTACTTAAGATCAACTCACTTGTGTAGAAAGCAACTATATTATATACCTGTAAAGGTAAGATCAACTGTACATATGTCAGTAAGCAGATAGATAAATATATGGAAACGATCTCACCTCAGTTGTGTAGAAAGCAACTGAGGGAGTCGTATACGCTGTCTACATGAAATACCAGCTGTATAGTATAAAGTAAGCACAGCATATACGGAATAGGGATGGTCAAAGCTGCGTATCTGAGTCCCGATATGTACATATGGAGTAGACTCCAACAATACCATGCCAACTTGGAGACCACTACCACTCTACGCTCGCCAACAATTTGATGTATATGAGCTACACGCACACTGTCAGACCATCCCTTCCTCCAAAACCTGACCATGAAATGTGTCTGCGGTGGGACCCAGCACACCTATTTTCCAAATACCAAAAAAACAAGGCAGTATGTGGCAAACAATTCGCAGAAAGGGCTACAGAACCAAATACACCAGCTAATATTATCCATCTCAAAGCTGTGCAAATGCACATTATGCTATAAGAAGCCATTACTTCACAAATGCATATTCTTGGTGTCATCGCTGCTCTCTGTGCTCTGAGCAGCGAAACGGAAGCTGGAGGCAGAGCGCTGGCGAAAGACATCCAAGGCATCGAGATTGTTCACGGAAAAAAGCAGGACGGTGGCTGGGTCCGTTCAGGTGTCCCTGTGGGTGCCAAAGTGACTCTCAAAGGCTCAGCAAGGTACAACCTCATTGCATGCCTTTTTACCACGTCTTTGTGAATTCCATGTCATTCCTATTGCAGCTCCAGTCAGCGGACCCAATGCCTATTTACCTGCATCGAGCAAAGCAGTAAAACCTAGCGATGTGACGGGTGTAGTCAGCATTGGTCTACCTCCAGAAGCAATGAGGTACTGGTCTTAGATTGAGATAAATCAGGATGTGTATCCAAGGATGTATGGTATGCATCTTTATTTTATCATGAACGCAGTCAGTGTGGGTGTGCAGAAGAGGCCAGAGCTTTGGTTAGTGGATTCCAGATCCCATCTCCACAGAGGAGCTGAGGGTGGTGAGCTGAATGCAGCATGTCACACGGCAATCCCCAACTCCCCAGAGGACTTAAGTCTACATTAAGGTATATACAATAGAGATAAGTAGACCGTTTTCAAGACTCAATGAAGTAACAAGAATTACCACACAATTGCCATTTATAAGAGTACCTGGCAATGTGCAAGTCTGGGGATATTGCTGGTACATAGAGCAGTAGTCAAGTGCCACAGGTTAAATGCCCAGCACATGCTCCGCACTGTGGCCGTCCATACATGGCTTAGGGGTACCGTGGTATGGGTCTGTGACCATATCATGGAAGGAAAGGGAGTGACTGATACGGTACGGTCACACTTCATCTTTCATGCTTAGAATCTCTCCCTTGATCTAGATCTCTCCAGTTTGATTGGTCTGCTTGAGTTCACTTGAGATTTGGATTGCCACCCGGTTGAGTTCAGCACTGTCAGGTGAGAATATTCCTGCACCTGCTTCAGGTTCTCCATTACTGTTATTTTGACAGGATCCATTTGTGTATAATCTTATGGACCATGGTCTCACATTTTAAGAGATCTACAATGCAAAATTAGAGCTTAGGAGATGAAGGGAGTGCCCTTGAGGTGATCCAAGCTACAGGTCTAACCCCTTGTGAGTCAAAGTATTAGTAGAAATAACTCACTCACCCAGAGCCCCAGAGATCCAATAATGCTTGACCTACATAGAAAATCATAACTGGAATTCTTTATTGACAGTGGGACTCACTGGCACATGAGAAGGTGAGTGCAGCGAGGACATCTTTCTAGTTTGCTACATCAATCTTCTGAGCAACAACAAAGTAAACACAATTTGGTAAGACACTTGAAGCATAGATACACACATAATAGTACGGCGCGATGCTACCCCGATCACACAGAAGTTCAGTCCATGCAAGAGAATCACTCAGGTCACTAGAGTCAAACGTGCATTCGGCAGAAGTTCTCATGCATGACTCCCAAAACTAGGCGAGGCAAATGGTTTAGCTTTATGCAGTAGCCTTCCAATGGTTTCGTTCAGTGTGTCCTGGTTGGGCGTGGCTTGAGCAATGTTCACGATGAAGAAGATGTGATATAGTGGGATGAAGGCCAAGTAGCAATGGACTAGAAAAACAGTTGTATTCTCTTGTCCCTTTACTGTATATACTTACATTACAGATCACTCTGTACACAAGAAACATTATCACTTCAGTTTAATCTCTTTCACACAACTTTCCTCTTCATTCTTTACCTCTTTTTTCGATCCTTTCTTCCCACACCTCCGGACACGACCACACAACAACTTCAGCAAACTGGGAATGGCTATCAGTGATTTTGGCACATCAAAAATCATTGGTAGCCATTATTACAAATTCAACCAGCTTTACTGGTCAATGTTTCACGCATCAATGCACCTTACCAGCTCAAAATACATTTTTGCAGGACCCTCAGCATGCCCTCTGTCGATTCCACTCTTCAGTTTGGCCACAGGAAGGCTGTAACCGTTTTAGCGGTTCAGTTATTCTCGGTATATTTTGTTCCTTAATTTTGATTTCTTTTGAGTCTCGCAGGATTCTTGCTTCACTTGATCACTTGCCAACATGTATCAATCCACCTTATCCACTCAAAATACATTTTTGGAGGACCCTTAGAATGTCCTCTTTCATTTTTGTATCTCAGTGTGAGCACGGATGGTCTGTAGCAGTCAGATAGGTTCAGTTTTATTTTGTTATACTCTGTATTCCCATTTTTTATTCCAGTTTGATTTGTGTTCTCTGGCTCCATCATTTGAGACACTCCTTTTGTCCTCCCGAGTCCCTTCCCCTTAATGTACTTTGTTCCCCAGTACCATTCACATGCTCTACAAACATGCCTGTTAAATAGTGCTGCTCTAGTGGATTGTAAATATACCAACCAATATTAGAGACTACAGTAATGGCCTCTAGGCTCTTAGATCCTATTTTCACTAAGGAATAGATAGATTACTGTTAGTCTAGCCTGACATCAGTCAAATGGTTTCTTCCAAAATGATGGTCTGGAACAACTGCTGCACTCCAAGTGATTGGCTCCAATAATAGGCACTCTAAATGACTGTCTTACTTTTGGACACTCTGAATGATTGTCTTAATTTTGGGCACTCAAATGATTGTTTGCTCAAGACAATCATTTTGATTGTGCATAATAGTAGGCAATCCAAATGATTGTCTTAAATTGGGCGCTCTAAATGATTGCTTGCTCAAGACAATCATTTTGATTGTCCTCAATAGTAGGCAATCCAAATGATTGTCTTAAATAGGGGGCATTCTAAATGATTGTTTGCTCAAGACAATCAAAATGAGTGTTTGGCAAAAAAACATCTAAATGATTGTTTTTTTCGAAAAATGATTGTCTCAGACAATCAAATTCATTGTTTTTTCTTCCCGTAGTGAAATATCAGCTAAATTTTCCTAAAGGACCTTACTCAATGGGATTTTGGATAAGTACACCAAAACAATGGTATGGCAAGCCAATCACTATTTGTATAGAGTTAGTCAAGAAGGGCAAAAAGAAAAGTTTATATAAATGCTACTTGATTCTGATATACTCAGTCATGAACAACTCAAATTTTTCCTCTTCCATGGAAATGCATCTTTGCTAACTGGTATTTAATCTTGTCCCAAAACACCCTGAAACTAGATTGCTTAATGCTTGTGTCATATCCTTTTGAAATTTGAGTTGGTGCAACCTCCTGGTTCATATATGTGCCACCTCCAGTGCTGATCTTGAGTACAGCCAAATCTCCAGATCTATACCCTAGGCAAATCATAGTGGTATGATAGGTGATACATGAAATGTCATGTTTTTGGGAAGGAAGCCAAGCAGCATGTTCAAATTCTAATGCAAACTGCTCACAGGTGACTTTTAGAATTTGATTTTCATTGCCTGATAACACATAAAATTGAATGTCATTGGCTAGCAATCCAAGGGGTAGACCATTGATGGCCATTCTGGCATCTTTGTTCAGGATATGCTCTTTTTCATGGGTGCTTGTATTCCAAATGTACACAAGATTGTCTTCTGCTCCTGAAATAATCATACTACCATCTGAAGAGAAGGCAAGTGCGAGCAATCCAGTAATATGGCCCTCCAAGATATACTCCTTGTTACCACTTTCTGCATTCCAAACAATGATATCCTTATCATTTGATCCAGACACAACTTTTGATTCATCAGGAGACACTGCAAGACATGTCACAGCTTGTGTATGACCCTCTAGTGTATGCTCAGATATAGCAGTGGACATGTTCCAAATTCTTGCAGTGTTATCAAAGGACCCTGAAACTAGTTTGGTTCCATGGGGAGAAATGAGTATTGTTTTGATCCATCTTGCATGCCCTTTAAGTATATGTTCTGCTACTCCAGTGAAAACATCCCATATTATAATAGCATTATCGAATGCCCCTGATGCTAACTTTTGATTATCAGGAGAGAATATGACAGCTTCTATGCAATCAGTGTGTTTAGCAAGAACATGTTCCCGTATAGATTTTGAGCTATTCCAAATCTGCACTGTATTGTCGTTGGATCCATATGCAATCCTTAAACTATCTGAAGAGACAGTAACAGCTGTGACCCACATAACATGGCTATTGAAGCTGTACATCATCTTGCCTAGAAGAGTGTCCCAGATGATCACAGTATAATCAATTGAAACAGAAAGGAGCCTAAGCCCGGTTGGGAAAAATTTCACTAATTGTAGCCATGTGTCATGTCCTTGCATTTTGTGTTCTGAGGATTCATGAATGATATCCCAGATTTTGACCATCCTGTCATTTGAACCAGATGCAACTTTATTGCCATCTGGTGACCATGCAACTGCTTGTACTGGATCACTGTGGCCTTTAAATTGAATCTCTTTACTGTATGTAGATAGATTCCACACAGAAATCTGGCCATCATAAAATCCACAAACAAGCTTGGATCCATCTGGGGATGTGGCTGCAGAAGTTGCCATCTGAGCATCCTTCTGAAATAAATGGGTACAGGTTTCATATGGAGATTTTGATATACAAATAACTCCATCAAATATGGACACCACAGTTGCATTGTCTGTGGAACAAAAAACATGGCTCACTTGCTCAATGTGATTCTCCAATCTGCTTTTGCACCGTCCAGTTTCAAGGTCCCACATCATAATAGAGCCATCATCTGCACCTGATATCACTGAAACCCCATCAGCACAGAAGTCAATAGCATCTACGGAACTATTATGGCCATTGAATGTTCTGTGAATGTTTGGTGTGACAATATCCCATATTTTAACTCTGCCATCACTGGTTCCACAGCCTATTTTTGATCCATCAGGTGAGATTGACAAAGCTTTGATTACTGATGAACCATTTCCATATAAATAGCTAGTTTTTCCAGCAGATAGATCACAGATGATAATTTTTTCATCTGGGTGGCCAGAAGTATATATGAGTGACATGTTATTGTCAAGGTTTGCAGCAGCAAATACCGGAGTTTCAGCATATTGCACCATCTGCTCCGCATTCCAATCCTGAAGGACTTTTACTGATGGCTGCCAGTCTATATTTAGTTTTTGCTGTGGATGTTGCCCCTGGTGCAAAACTTGATCTGTTAAAATCTGCAACTCTGGATATGCTTTTTTAGTGGTTATTGGTCCAGATTCATGTTGAGTCACATCCTCATTGTGTTGGCTCAATGTGATGGCAAAATCTTCCACCAGAGGCAAAGTTTTTGTATCATCTGCCTGCTTTTCTTTATGAGCATTTCTATCTTTGCTTTGGGAAGAGGCAACTACCTGGAGTGCACTGCCATCCACACTCCCTTGGGCATTTACATTTGCTTTATGCTCTAGAAGAAGCTGTACAATATCTTTGCCTCCAGAATTGACAGCTTCCTGGAGTGCATTCCCATACATTCCCCCTTGGGCATTTACATCTGCATTGCAGTGCTCCAGAAGCAGCTGGACAATATCTTTGTTTCTGGATGTGACAGCTGCCTGGAGCGCACTCCCAAACATTCCCCCTTGAGCATTAACATCTGCTTTGTGCTCCAGAAGAAGCTGGACAATATTTTTATTTCCAGATCTGGCAGCTGCCTGGAGTGGATTCCCATACTTTCCTCCTTGAACATTCACATCTGCTTTATCTTCTATAAGTAAAAGCTCAGAAATGGATGACAGGCCATTCAGTGCCATATAATACAGTGGGGTTGATATCTCACTTGGATCCAAATTAAACAAATATGGATCACAAATCCTAATCCAGTTGACATATGGCAATTGATTGCTCTGTTGCAAGAATTTCATGACTAGGTCTTTAGCAGGTTTGTATTCAGGGACTTTATTGTCTAGCATTCCCATATGCACTGGCCAAAACTTTGCAGCATATAGTGCTAAAGGATAGTCTTTAGAAGTATACATTTGCCGAGAGTCAAACTGCAATAGATAGATAAGACATGTTTGACATATTGCAGAATGGGCCAAGTGCTCATTGGTTTCAAACAGTGTGCCTATGTGCACCTGAGCATGGGTTTGAGTGAGAAACTCCTTTACAGAGCTGTGTGCAATCTTAATAATATTGTCAGCTTTGACAGTAATTAATGTAGAGCCCAAAACATCATAAATCTTGTTTTCAAGCTTTAATGACCAAACTTCAGAATGAAATACTTGAGTTTCAAGATCCACACACAGAATTGCTGTGACCTGTGCAGTTGATAGTGGTTCAAATGCATAAGCCAACCACATAAGAAGCTGGCTTGCATCATGCACATATTCACTTTCTCTAATTCTTTCCACAGCTATAGTGTATGTTTCCTCCAGAGTCTTGGGTAGCTTTTTCAGTGCTTCCCGCATGGATTCAGGTGTACCACAGTTTTGAAGCATAGTGACTTGGCAATCAACCCAACGAAACCTTTCTCAGTTAAGTTAATCACAAATCAATTATTCTTTAGATTACTTACTGTCCCTGAGCACCTTTAGTCAAAACATCAACTATTTCAGTGAATAATTCTGGTTGCAGTTTGCCAAATTTATCTTGCAGATATTTGGCAACATCCTGATTAAAAGCATCTTGTGCATTATCAAGGTGGATATGCCAGGAGACACCCAAACTAGTCTCAGCCATATATTGGCTGGTTACCATAATGTAAAGGTTGTCCTTCAAAGGAGCAAGATATTTGAACACCTCAATTGCCTCACTACATTCATCCATTGCATCCAACACCAGGAAAACATGACTCCAGCCTTTAACAGCTTCTGCAAGAGTTGCACCCAAACCCTTTGTAGTGGGGTCTATGCCACCCTCTTTACACTCTTTATACAGCCTATGCAGGACAGGATGAACACTTTCAGTTCTTGTAGCCATTTGCAGCACAAGTGATTGCAGAAGACCTCTTGAAGTTGTCTTTGTCTTGAAGTTGTCACAGTTGTCAAAATAGTAGTAGCAACACAAGACTGCTCGATTAGCTTGGAGGGCCTTAATGATAGCTGATCTGAAGAAACAAATTAGATATTTGCCTCTTGAAAACTTGTTCATGCTCACGAGAGGATTGTTTTCCCTGACCCCACTACATAGTCTTTGTTAGATTTTTAAACTTTATGTGTAAAGGATTTTTTACCTTTGCCCTGTATCCATAATGTCCCAGCTTGCTCACTCTGCTGCCACTGAATATATTGTGGATGAGAAAGTATCCACTCTGCAGTTCCAGGTGTTCTCTGATAACAAGCAGCCAGAAAATTTGTAGAGGGATCTGAGACTGGGGCCTTCAACCAGTCTCGAATAGCTAACACATCTTTAGTACCTTCAATCCAAGCAGGGGTTATATCAAGAAATCAGCAAGGTCAACCAAGAAACACTCACTCCAGGATTGAGAGTTATGGTTGATTGTTGTTGCTGCTTGAAGTCGTTGCTTAGCTGAGGTCCGAGTCTGGAACTTTACGAGTGATTGCTTTCCCTTCAAGCTATTCAGGATGGGTAGTGCCGGATTAATGGACTGTGAGATGATGTTGAAGCCTTACCTGGGACATCCAGTCAGATATGATTCAGACATGCTGATTATACGAAAGAAGGGAAGGAATCAAGTCGTACTTATATACGTTGGAAGCCAGCTGAATGATGCGATCTGACAGGTAACGTACTGTCAGGTGGTTCAATTTGCCGAAAGAATCGGCGTTGAACGCTCGACAGAAGCTTGCTTTTCCTTTCGCTCTCTAATCCCACCCGCCTCAAATTTGTTTGGTACGGCTCAGGCAAGCGTGCACCAAGTTCCATGCTTTTGAGAATGGCCTGCTTGAATGAGACTACGGATTAGATAGACGCTGGTCAAGCACATGGCACGTCTTCTGATTTCTCTCGAATTGCTCAGTAAGCTCGGACTCATTGTTCCGAATAATAGTTTTACACGAAGCAATGTAGGCTCGGAATTTTGGCATCTCGGCAAACGTACACTCCTTCAAAGTTCAAAACTCAACGAGACAAAATAGAGGGTATGCAAGTTCTATGAGTGGCGACAAAACATTGGCGTATTTCCGCATCCATCTCAACTCGTTTCTAGGCTCGGCATTATCTGAAAAAAGCACTCTTCTGTATACACATCGAAATTGTACTGATGGAATCCGAAACGAAACCCCTCCAATATCGTCGAATTCACTAGGATACCCGTTGATCTCAATGTTGCAGACAACCAAATTTACCAGTATTACTCCACGAAGGCTAGGCTTCTCCGACCTTCTCCACTCAAGAGTTGGTGAGGGTTACTGTTACTGCCATTATCTTTGCAATGCCTATCGTATTCTAGCCTTGAAGCCAAGGCTACGGAAGGATTAAGGATGAGCCGTCCAGTGTTTCGTTGTTGGGAAGGCAGTCGGGTACGTGGCTTTGGGTTGTGGCCCGAGTATCGCCATCATACCATCAAACATTCAGAACATTAATATTAATATTAGTAATGTAAATATTATAACAATGTCCATATTAGAGTGGCAATACACGAATAGTCTGCCATTTGCCTTCATTGCTGTAGTTCGAAAGAAGTTCACGCTATGGAACACAAAAACAGCGCGCTGTATCCAACTTGTACTTTAAACTAGGCAGTGCAGTGAATTCAAAAACTGTATCCAATACAGCAAAGTAGTAACGAGAGCAAAATAGTAAGGAAATCGATGCATTTTCATTCCATGACATCTCGTCTCGTTCAAAACCATTTTTACCATGCTCGCACGCGTCCTCATCCCACCCATTGTTACCATGTCAGCCCTGACAAAAATCGAAATAAGTTGAGAGAGCTTCGAAAGACTAACCAATCCGACAACCCTAAACCACTCGGTGGCGACATCTCTGCATGAATCGAGTGGTGACCGAATATCAATTTCCGTAGTGGTATGGCTGCGGCGTTGGTGCTGGAGAAAGATTTGTCGAGATTTCGGTCGTTGGAGGCTGTATGGACGGTAAACGATTCGATACCGATGGTGCCACGGATTCAGGCATGATAAAGACGTCGACAAGACTCGTCGATTGAGGAGAATTACAACCACCTGAAAAAAAAATCTTGTTAGTCTCACTACCGCTCTCTTGTCAAGCTTATATGATCGCTGCGTACTCCCTGGCTCAAGTTGGATGTGCCAAATCCTGCCTGCAACAGCGCTAGCGGGCCATATTCACGCAGAAGGTAAAGTTGTTTGTCTTCCTCCAGATCCAGATTCAATTTCGCAGTTTGGTCTTCGAACCAGAAAAGCACTGCGACAGAAGATTCCAGACACGGTGCCGGTGACGGAGACTCCGCAGAACCAGAAATGATACGTATATTATTATGGATTTGCTGTGTTTGCGTGTACATGGAGTTCGAGAAGGCAAGCAAAGGCGTCATTCTTTTCCACGTCAGAGAACTCTTTTGTAACGTTCATAGATCCATCAAATCTTATATAGTGTCAGAGCAGAACCTAGAGCTTGTTCAAGCTTAGCTACGTACACATCTGAGTGAGTACGTCGTTCAACTGCCATGCCAAACGATTTCTCACTAAATCTGAGCAGCTTCAAGGTATGAATGAAATATGATAGCCTGGAATTTCCTCTCGCCAACGCAGGAGGGGAGACTGAATTATTGACGATTCTGAAATCTTCGACAGTGCACAGTTTAAGTTCCAGAGTCCATTGTGTCATGGATCGCCAGACAGAGGCCTTTGAGGCTGCTCTGACTTTGTTACTCCTTACGCCGCAACGATACAACTACAAAAATTGGTTCGGTTACAAGCGGTGAGTATAAATACAACTGACGTTTAATGTTCAGACCAGTACCTGGAGTGGTCACCTGAATGGGTCGGAATGTGGCGAAAGGAGTGCCTGGAGCCATTTGTAACAACTTTCAGAGATATCAATGCAAATTCGGTCGATAACAATAGAGGTGGAGCCGGGCGTGAACGAGGATGGCTTCTGCCAGTCAATTTCGTAGCTACTTGCGATACCGCACGCAACTGTTTTCTGGCCGTTCAAAGTTTCAATTTGGTCTCTTGGGCTCAATGTACCGCAGTTCCCTCTTATGGGCACATACGCAAACAGTGCCCTTTTTCCACACGCCGCCTTCCAAGTGAGGTGTATGAAAAAGCAAAGCAAAGTAGGAGGGACAATTCCAAAAAAAATAATCTTGAACTGATTACAAGTAGCTCCTTTGGGCATCGAGTAAATTGAACAGGTATTAACCTTACGTCGAGTCGGAGACAACTATCGTCTAGCACCTGCGACAAAACATATTCCTAAAACTTCGAATCAACAACCTGTAGGGACAGATTCGGTGAGTTAGGGGCTCCCTGGGGCTCCGGTCAAAGCATATTAGTCGGTGGGTGGTGTTACCAATTTAGAATTGTGAGGCTAAGGTTGGGGAGCTGCCTTGGGTGCGACCGGAAAAATTGTAGACGTGGTATTCGGCGGTACCGGAAGTGGGTGAGCAGTCGAGGATTATCTGGAGCCATTAGTGAAGGTGCGGAGTGATAACGGCTACTCGCTATCGCAGCGGCAGCAGTGGGAATATCATACCTGGTGGCATGCGCGGTTGGAAAGGATGTGGAACGCAATGGGGAAGGGAGCGAGAATGGAACAGATGTAGTAACGTCATCCATACGTGGACGTTTACGAGCAGGCTCATCCTCACCTCGCTTCAGCGAGGATAGGAGAGTGTCAATACGAGAGAGCAGACTGGTCATCTGAGAGCAATTAGCATCATTTGCAGCTACAAAGTCCCTGATGGATGCCTGAAGGTCTTTCAAGACCTCATGATAGTTTACGACAAGGGGAAGAAGTTCATTAATGTTGTCCGTCAGTGCACGGACTGTGGAGTTCAGCATTGAGCGGAGGCAGCGCGGGATTAGCGACAGACGGAATAGCGTTGATTTTATCATACATCTCAAGAACCGCGATGTCGTCAAGGATGGATTGGGATGGAGCAGGAGCTTTGTGTTTCCGGAAAGACTGTCCCCGAGGAGGAGGAGTTTCTTCGCTGATACAAGCGGCTATTCACGATAAAGCTTGATTAGATTATGCCGTTTAGTAGCAAGCTGCGGTACGTCTAATAAATGTTTTCTCGTTGGTTTCATTCTGATATCCTTTTCTTTTCCTGTCTCTCAAGTTGTTCTGGACCAACTATTGCTCTGCTCCGAGTTACCTTATCTATGCAACAATTATTACATACACCAAAACAGTAACGTCAGTCGTGACTCCTTTTCAGAGCGATAGAAGAACTGCTCCAGCAATCAACAGAATCACGAAAGTCCCCCACCATGTCTCTCGAGTCCCTACGAAGGACACAACCAGAAAATATCCAGCCCCTAGCCCTCGAAAGCTTTGCTGGTAGATCCATTGGCGCGCGAATCTCACACGCGAAACGCAAAATCACCACAAAACAAGGATGGTTCGGCGATTACGACTACGCGTGGCTCTGTCTACCTTCTCTGCCCTACGGCAACAACTCGACGAAAAGATCGCCTCCTTTCTATAGTCTGGATGCAGAACTTCCGCTGGCTCTCGCGATGGCTAATGGGTTACAGCACGCCCTGGCTATGCTTGCTGGTAATTGACTTCAAGTTCAGATTCAAATACTGGTTTCGTTGATGCAGAGGTCACCAATAGGATTGATTACGCCCCCAATCATTTTTGCTAGTGCTCTGAGCTTGGACAGCGAAACTTCGGCGTACATGATTTCGGCCTCCCTGATTGGAAGCGGTAAATGCTCCACTTCATCTCCATCGCTTTAAAGCGACTTACCTAATAAACCAGGTATTCTTACTCTGGTTCAGTTGTCACGGATAAGATTGTTTGGTGGATACTACTTGGGGACAGGTCTTATAAGTGGTCAGTTCGCTAGATCATATGATTGTTGCAGCGTACTCATTTTTGCCGCATAGTCGTTGGTACCAGTTTTTCAACAGTGTCTACTGCCAATGCTGTGCGTCTGGTCTCTGTTTTTTTCTATCGGGTTTCTATAATTTGTTCTAGATATTTGATGCCATGTACCGCGATGGTACTTGTAGTTCAACGACGGCTGCCGATGGTACTGTCACTCGCAATTCGTGCCCGGATGCATATGGAAAATTGCTCGGTAAGTCTTATACACCCCACTACTTACACTTGTTAAAATTTGCTGACGATTTTCGATCCCAGGGACTTCGCTGATTTGTTCTTTGCTTGAAATATTCTTGGCGTTTGTTCCTCCTCGAATTCTGAAGCGTATCCTCCCGCCCCTCGTCACTGGTACGTGATCTATTTGTCGCTGAAATTTCGATTGAAGCTCAAGAATATCCTGTTGGCACGTACTTTTGTGCTGTTGATTGGAGCTTCCCTAGTGGAAAGTTCCGGTGTACCAAACTGGGGAGGAGGGTCCAATTGTTTGACCAGCCCGAGCGGTATTTTCGCGCTTTGTCCCAGTGTTACTGCACCGTGGCTGTTGCCGTTTGGCTCCCCAGAGTTAACTGGCCTCGGTTTCTTACATTTGTCAGTATCCTGCTCACGGAGATGTTCGGGTCTCCTTTCCTCAAGAACATCAGTATCATAGTTGGACTAGCGGTGGGATGTATAGTAGCAGGAGCCGCAGGTTACATCGATGGCTCAAGTATAACAACCGCGCCCCCAATCACTTTTCTGTGGTGAGTAAACTGAGACCAAGGTGATAAATAAATGTACTGATTGACTTCGAGGGTCCATACATTCAAGATTGGCGTCTATCCTCCGGCAATCTTACCAAGTAAGCTCTGTTCAGAATTTTTTCCCGACTGCCTGATAATTTAGCTTGCGATCACAGTGCTAGCTGTCTATAGTAAGTCCATGTCTTTCATTTCATTTCATTGTTTGTGCATTGACGTTCAATCATCTAGTCTCTTGCGCTATGGAGGCCACAGGAGATATCACAGCATCCGCTGAGGTGTCTCGAGTGGATGTGGAGGGGATTGAATTTGACTCTCGTGTACAGGGAGGCATTCTAGTAAGCTAATTTCGGTACAATCGATGCCCTAAAATTTTAATGTTTTCGTAGAGTGATGGTCTAGGAGGATTCATTTCCGCCCTATTTACTGTTGCGCCTCTGTCAGTCTTTGCCCAGAACAATGGAGTTATCGCCATCACATGTTGTGCTAATCGAGTTGCCGGTCGCTGGTGTTGTGCCTTCCTCATCTTGTTTGGTGTATTGGGCAAGATCTCTGGGGTCTTTCTTGCGAGTGAGTTACGTGTGGTAGTCTGGTTCTATACTACTTATGAAAATTATAGTTCTGAATCCGATAATTGGAGCTGTCACGACATTCTTGTTCGCTTCAGTTGCAGTCAGTTTCTGTCTAGTTCATAGTTGGACCGTTAATTTTACTGACAATGCTTCTCAGGTCTCAGGAGTTCGCGTCCTAGCTCTGATGAAATTCACTCGTCGTGATCGATTCATACTCGCCGCTGGGTTATCCTTGTCCCCACTATATTCACAAACCTTTTCAACAGGGTGAACAATCCTAACAGCGGCTTGGCTGGACTTTTTAATTCTATTACCATTGTACTCAGTACCCCATGTAAGTACCACAAGAGTCCTAGCAGACTGATAGTATCTCGACTGAATGATTTAACATCTAGTTCTTGCTGCGGGTTTGGTCGCCCTTATATTGAACGCCATCTTGCCTGTAGAGGTCAACGAGGTGGTGACGAGGGATGATCAGTCTGATGCTGAGGATCAGCAAGACTGTAATTCTGTGGAGAAATGAACTTGGTTGGGCCCCAATAGTGTTGCATCATAATATCCGGATGTAATAGTTTTTTCTTTGGGTTGCAGTGGTTGAAAAAATCAAAGCCAGATGACTGACAAAATAGCTTACCGTCGAACAGTGACCAGACTGAGCCTTCAGTCCATAATTGATTGTGTTCTAGATAAGATAAGGCCCGCGAATGACGATTCAGCGATCGTTAAGCGCTTAAACTTTCTTCCGTCTCTCCATTGCGCATATCGCGCATTATCTTCAAAATGTTCGCGTAAACACGCACATATCAAGGTCAAGATTTTACCAAGCATACGCCAGTGGACGGTGCTCAAACAATGCTCGAGTTGTCAAGAAGAGTTAGAGGCATTGATTCTACGAGTGGCGACGAGACGAAAACATCAGTTTGCGTGTTGTTCAGTATCTTGAATGTTAATGCGTTCCATATGATCTAGAATCATCTGTGTATAGCGCACGGGACGCGAAAACACGTCTAGATTGGAAGCTTAATACTACAAAACGCTTCCATATGGCCGTTACAACGCACATTTCCACACACCAAACTCCTCACACTAACTTACTTTCTTCATACTTCTCATTCTCCGCCAATAGAGAGTGGTTCAAGTGAGCTTCCTTGCCAGCCTCAATTCTGTCGTGGTGTTTTTGCGGGGTCGGAGAGCCAGAAGCATCAGCAAGTTGGGGAATGTATGGAGGTATGATGCCATACCTCCCATACACTTTCCATACATGTATGGCAAAGCAGAGGGTGCATAAACGCCATACATCCATACACTTACTTTACATACATCCATACTTGTCCATAATACCAAATCTGCCATACATCCATGCTCTCACTCACGCTCACATATTTTCCACGCTATCTATAGCTGTTGTTCTCATATACAATAAATCACACGAGAGGATGCAGACGCAAAAGTTTTCATGTAAAAACAATGTAGACTACTATAAGATGAACAGAGACATAGTAATGAAGGGGTTTAAAACCATTAAGAGCACTAAACTTCATTGAAAACCATAGACCCGTGACTCAAAACAACTGACAGCGGCAGCACTGAACCATAGCTCTGTATGAGAAGTTAGTAATACAGCCCATAGGTTGCGAGAATGGGCGTACTTTAATCAGACATTGTCATGCCTAAATCTTCCTCCTCCACTGCGGTGTTATCTCCAGCATTGACAAGGTGCTTGTTGAGCTTGCGCACATTGATGTATGGCTCAGTGCCCTCGAAGATAAGCATCCATTTTGCATCACCGCATTTGCTGACAGTTTTGAAGTAAATCCCGCAGTAATCGGCCCATGGTTCTTCACCAAAACTGTCCTTGGTGTTCTTGGAGGCTCGACCTTTACCTGAATGCTTCCTTTTGTCTTCTTCGGCTCTCCTTGCTACCTCGATTGCATTGGCTCCAAGTTCGAACACGTTGAGTGCTTGAATGACCTGCAAAAAAGATGAGCGAACCTGGTAAAAAAAAGACAGGCCACAAAAAGACATACAGCCGTGGCGCAGAGTGCTAAGGCGCCAGTTGGGTATCCAAAGGGTGACTTGGCCTTGAATGTTTTAGCAGCCTCGCAATGGTGGGTGAAGAGGCCAAGGAGAAAGGGTCCCCGCATGGCCTTGGAACTGGTTGCTCGCTATTAAAGCATGTTGCATCAGTTGATGGGATAAAACTGAAAAGGTAATACACGCACTGTTGTTCCCGGAGAGCCGTAAGCCCATCTATTTTCCCGAAGCTGATCAGCCACAAACTCAGCATGGTCCTCTACAGTGTCCAACTGCTGCTCAATAAAGGACTGGGCTATAATCTTCAGAGCCTTTTTACCAAATTCGCTGCAATAGGTCCGAATCTGCAAATGGACCTAGATAAAGTCAGATACTATAGAGTACTAGAGAAATTCAGCAACGTACAAGAGGCGCTATTGCTGGATTGTCCTTCTGTTCCTTCAACAGAGGAAATACCGCAACCCAGTGACTTTTAATCAAGTACTTTAGCTCGACATTATTGCTTAGGCCGAACTGGTATTCTTCGGCCCTGACAAAGTCAAAGATGTGCAGCATGTATTCGGCGTCCATTTTCAAAGGTCAGCAGCGGAGGTAATGGGAAGATTGGCCTTGGTGATGGTCTGGCGCTTGACAGGAGCGCGCTGGGCTCCATTCCTATGTTCTCTGACGTCAATATCGCTCACATTTGCAGGTACAAGATTGACATCCTGTCCTCTTGTTAGCTCAATATCATTGGCACTGGTGAGAGACTTACAGTATTCATCGTCGCCTTGGTTTTTCCTTTGGTTTTGGCTTGGCAAGCGGAAGCCATGATCGCTGGACTTTCATCAGTATCAAAGTCACCCTCAGGCTCGGAATCAAGGTTTTCTTGGGCTTTGGTGGATGTTACGGGAGCGGACAACAATGGCTTGAGCTTGCCGACTAGCTTAGCCTTATAGTCCATGTGGAGCCCACCAAGGTCCAACTTTGCACGCTTAGTAAGTCTAAGTATTCCACGGATTAGGTATTGCACATCAAACAAAGTTAGGCTTACACATTGTCCTCTTTGCTCATACTGGGTCGCTTTCTGCTAGTTGACACTGTGGTGACAACATCAATGGACTGCATAGGTCTTTGAGTATGTGCACCATGAACAGAATCATGGATAGCAGTCTTTTGAACCTAACAGGTAATGTCAGTATGACTCTACTTGAAGCAGCGACTTAAGTGCTTACTTTTTTGTATTCCGCTGCCAACTTCTTTTTTGTAGCTTTTGACGTTTGAGCTTTTGCCTCCCAACGCGTCTTTTTCAACTCTTCCATAGCTGCATTATAATCAAACTCGGACTCGGGCTCTGACTCCTCAAACGCAAACTCTTGTTCAGAATCATTGTAAGCTGATCCTTCCTCTATCTCACGTCCATTGTCAATAGACATGTGCTCGGATTTGGCATTGTAGTCCATGCTTGAATTGTAGTCAGATGTTCCCCCGGGAGTGGTAGCGTATGGAACATCATCCGGGAGCTCAATGTCTTCAAAGAAATTAGACGGGAGGATAGCAACTAGCAAAAGAAATTCACCTTCTGAACCGTCCTCAATATATGCCCCAGCTGTAACAAGATTATTGGGTAAAGAAAAGATGTGAATATTTTTATTAATGTACCAAGGGTCTCAGGCACAGGACTGGCTTGAATTGAAGATATGCGGCTCTGAAGGTCATTGTCAGGACGTAATGACTGATTTCTGACTTGCTCCAGTGCACGAGCATCCTCGACTTCAGCAATTTTCTGCCTTGCAACAGTGGCTCTACCCAGCTTTTCTTCTTTGACCGCATTGTTGGCTTGCTGAGCCATGGAAATCATTTCCGCTTTTTTCTTTTTCTGCTTGGCTCGGTTATGAGGGATGAGGCTAGGAGGAGTTTTGAGCTTGATGCCTCAAAGAACTCGGTCTGTCATTTTGGGGAAAGTATAAGGAGCAAAAAACTAGGGTCGGACTTCGCAGACCCAGAGCAACTGTACAGTTCTACGGATTTGTCATGAAACCTGAAACCAGATTTTTTAGCGCAAGTCAGTAGCCTCTTACCTCGATGGGTAAAATCCTTTGTCCATACCAAGGCTGCATCCGTAGCTTTGCTCTGCAAGGCCATCTCACAAAACATATCCATTCTAGCATACATAAAAATGGAATACTCCGTCAACCACCTGCCGCACTCCAGCCATCGGTACCAGCGTCTAACCCGCCTCTCAAAGGCCCACAAACTCCTCCAAGTCCTCCCGACTCTCCACTTAGAGAGCAACATAATTTCCACCCGTTTCTCAATGGTATGTGTGTACTTGTATCATGATATATGTTAAATATATACACTGTCAGGAACTAAATGTAACCAAGACGGTACACCTCTTGCTCTTGCTACTCTTTTGGCTCTGCGCCATTTCTTAATCACCAGGACATCCTTGAGACTATTGATAGTATCCAGGATGGCAGCGCTCCTTGGCAATGTCTTGAGACTCAAGTTGAGGATAATTTGTTGCCCAACGCCCCTGAATGGCAGAAAGCGTCGTACCAAGTATGGTATCGTGACCCCGACACAGTGATTGCAAATATACTTTCCAATCCAGAGTTCGCAGATGACTTCGATCCCGCACCATATGTTCACATTGGGAAAGATGGCAAATGTTGGTGGAGTGATATGATGTCTGGGAATTTTGCGTACAGGCAATCAGTATGTTTGTTATTTGTTCTCCTTTAGGCTTGACTATGAACCTTATTTTAGACAGCTATTTACGATAATCCAGATATGGGAGGGGCAAACGTTCTTGGCGCAATGTATTGCCCCATAATCCTTGGTGCTGATAAAACTACTGTGTCAGTTTCAACTGGACACGTTGAATATCATCCACTCTATCTTTCAATTGGAAATCTTCATAACTCTGCTCGACGAGGCCATTGTAACGGGGTTGTTCCAATTGGATTTTTAGCAATTCCCAAAGGTGAGTGTAACTAGTCCTGTTGTGTATTTTACTGCTCACTGTATCCTGCCTTAGCTGACAGAAAGTATGACAGTGACAGCAAGTTCCGAATGTTCAAGAAACAGTTATATCATTCGTCCATTGCAGCTATCCTTAGCTCCCTGAAACCTGTAATGACTATGCCTGCTATCCGCCTCTGCCCAGATGGCTATTTCCGACGCATAATCTATGATCTTGCATCCTTTATCGCAGACTACCCAGAGCAAGTTTACCTTGCTGGTGTTGTGCAAGGCTGGTGTTGTCGGTAGGTTCTTTTGCTGACATCTTCTCCGATAGTAATCATACACGCTGTCAATAGGTGCACCTCTCATCTCTCTGATTTGGAAACGCTGGGAGAGCCTTGTACATGGGAATGGGTTGATACTTTGTTTGAGCACTATCAAGGCGCAGATGTTCTTTGGGACAACTACAGTATTGATGATGGCATTGTGGTATGGTCGGTCATCTCTCATCATTGCTTGTCAGATAATTTACTCTTTCCTCAGCCGTTCACACATCATTTCCCTTGTGGAGACATCCATGCAATGCTCACTGCTGACCTTTTACACCAGGTTATCAAGGGATGTTTCAAGGATATGTTGGTTGAGTGGTGTATCTCATATTTGACCATCACACATGGTAAGGCACGGATGGAGGAGATAATGGATGAAGTCGATCGCCGGTGGTTACTTTTCTTGATAACTAGCACAGTTTCTGACATTTACTGTAGCATCTCTCTTGTTCCTTCATTTCCTGGTCTACGACAGTTTCCAAATGGATGTCGGTTCAAGCAATGGACAGGAGACGACTCTAAGGCTTTGATGAAGGTCTTTGAGCCCCGCTATTAACTGTTGACTATATCTAACCACTAATAGGTGTTTATTCTGGCTATCTCAGAATTCATACCTGATGAGATGACCAAGTGTCTCTCCTCATTTCTTGACTTTTGCTACCTCGCACGGCGCAACGATTTTACCACTGATACCATCATTGACCTTCAGAAAAGCATTCACTCCTTTAATAAACATCGGGAGATTTTTCGCTTGACGCTGGTCCGGCAAGATTTCTCAATCCCTCGTATGCACTCTATGCTCCACTACCCATCCCATATCATCGATTTCGGTTCCCCAAATGGCATTTGCTCATCGATTACAGAGTCGCGTCATATAACTGCAGTGAAGAAGCCATGGCGTCGATCTAACCGGTACAATGCTCTTAGCCAGATGCTCCTCACAAATCAACGACTTGACAAGCTTGCAGCATTACGCTCACTACTTGTTGGGCGTGGGCTTATGCCTTCACTTCAAGCACCACTTCCAGATCAAATAAGCGCTGAAAATTGGTATGACAGCCATACCATCATACCGCCCATATGCCACATACTTTTCCCAATTTGCTGCTGAGTGCGAGATAGTTGGGCTAGTTTCTCCCCTGTTCTGCTTTCGAATTCGGAAAGCCAGACGAATATTCAGTTTTCCTTTCAATGAGGCTCTGGAGGATTGCAATGTCAGGTACTATTTCATGAAACAGACCAGCGATCAATGAGAGAGCTGGGAGCTGCCAGCGGACTCAGATTATATTTTGACAAAGTTGAATCTCGCTGTCAATGTTGATGTGGCATGAGGATGGAATTTGTGGGTTAGTTGGGTTAGAATAATAAACCTGTCCAATACGGGTACATACTTGAACTACTCCTTTCTATCTTTTCAAGTACAGAAGGAAGGAAGGAAGCCAACCAAGAGGTCCTTGTTCAAGGAATTAACTTTCCAGCTATGAGTCTTATTGCCTACTACTATTCACTACAGTACTGTCATGGATCCCTTATCAGAGGCATTTGAGATCCTTGTGCAAGCATACGACCGCATCACAAGTCGGAGTTGGTGTACAACCTGGTCATCCGATTTGATATCGAGGGGGACGGCAAGTACAAGTACCTGGTTCAGGTCAGCGGAGTGGCTCGCAGTACTTGATGGATGTTTGTTATTAGGCCTAAAATCGGCCTAAGGCGTGTAACCGTACATTTTGACACTTTGTACGTGTTATACAATGCAATAAGAGAGTTACACGGAGCCCGAGCGTGATAGCTGTTGCCGAGGCAAAGAACTTAACCATAATACTCAGCGAGCCGTGAAGGTACACCCACAAGCGTAGCCTAGAGCCAAGCTAGCGAGGATACCTGGGCTGCCCGGAGATGTAACACTAGATCGTCAATCTAGTTATACCCAAGAGTGTAGACTCTCTAAACTACAGGACATCTCGAAGCGGGATAAGTACTAAGCCAACGCGTTACTCGAGGGAAGGAATTATGAGGGAAGGCATCCCTCGCACTAAGACCCCCAACGAGCTATGTTAAAATGTGGACTTTACAGTCCGTAACAATGGACCAGAACAATCCCAAGGAAACCGTAGAGATCTATTCGCGGCACCGGTCGCAACCATGAGGATGGTAGAAACATGCTTAGCGGTCCTACGGAAAGCTACGCGCCAGGATAGCCTTGGCAAATCGAAACATTTGATCTTAGAAATCATACACGGAAGGTCTTATCCGTTAAAGCCAACTATCGGGAATCACTTGTACATACTCAGCGCAGTTGCTCGAGATTATCATAAGTGGTGTCGTTGGAAAGCTAGATAACAGGCCTTCTCGAGAGAATGTTAATCACACTCAGGATGGACAGAACTATCCGAGGAATAGAATGAAACTCACCCAAGGGAAACCGGGCGGCGAGTGATCATGAAGCGTAAAGGTACTCCTGACCCCGGAGAATTGTGGACCAATCAGAGAAACCTCGCTCGGATCAAAACACTCTAAAACTATGTTAATCCTCACAAAATCATATTTTACCTCTGATATATACCCAAGAATGGACTATTTCTTTATCGTGTGTACCATATATAGGCTGGAGTTTCCTTTCCGAGCCAGATCCCTCTGTTCCACT
Organism: Rhodocollybia butyracea; assembly: GCA_015501585.1. NCBI lineage: Eukaryota > Fungi > Basidiomycota > Agaricomycetes > Agaricales > Omphalotaceae > Rhodocollybia > Rhodocollybia butyracea. The sequence continues at coordinate 97,102 of JADNRY010000143.1, read as the reverse complement.
CTCTTTCCGTCTCTCTCCGTATCTGTTTCATCTATTTTCGTATTAAACTCTCTCTACTCAGTATATAAGCCAGATATATTTATTCAATAAGACAAGTTTCTTGCCCTCGACTTGACTGCTAAGACCAGTGCTCCGTAGAACGTCCCCACGGGATCAGTAGTGTGACGCCTCCTGACTTGGTTATCTTAAGAAAGTAATAAACTTCACACGCTTCGCAAAGCCCATTTATATCTTGATCGAATTTAAGTGTGTAAAGTTCTCTCAAACTCCAGATCAACTCAAATCTAGTTGCTTCCTTAGAGGGGACGGCTTCTAGTAAGGGATTATTCAGCTCCAGAGTGAGGGTTCCTTAGTTGACTTCTTCACAAAGTTAGATGAGCCACTAAGATTGTGGTACAAGTTCCTAGTGATTAAGTTCACTCACAATATCGTAGCTTGGCCCAGAGTTTGGTCGAGGACTTTACGGCGTCACAGCAGCTAGTGCCAGAGTTTGCCTAGGGTTGTTGACAAACCTCGAGATTACTATTCTAGCTAGAGCCAGAGTTTGCCTAGGAGAATCTTACTTGCGTTGTATTGGTTTTGGTTAATTGATTTGGACATACACACCTGGTTTCCTCGTACACTCGAACACCCCAACTAGACTTCTCTCGACTTAGTTCTAAGAGTTGTCTAAGCTTAGTTACCCACGTTAGCGCTACAGTCTTGAACCTGGAGCAGTCGCGCGTGTACATCCGATATTACAAGACTTTCCCTCGGGGAATCTCTGACAACCCGCCCTCGCTCCCTTACATATCAATAGTCTGGTTAGGTGCGGTAGTGTTTTTGTTAGGTTGTTTTATAGCACCTTTCGCATACATACATGTAAATACCCAAATATCGTTTGTTGCAAAAACGTTCAGAGATTTGCGAATACAGCTGAGGATGGTAGTCAAAGACTGATACTGGCTACCATAAGTTCTAGAAGCAGTGGTGTAAGAGAACAATTATGGTGGTCAAAGCGAAACACGGAAAGACTAGACAAGATGACGCGTAGATCTGATGTCAAGAAATACTCCCAATTTCTTCGTTATTTCATTGTCCTTGTCATTTCCCTTATTATTTCGCTGTTCATCACTATACTGGTGGTACTTTGTGTAGTATTCAATACAACTGTTTTGGCTGGTTTCTGTTTCGATCTGGTTTCGATGTTTCGGGTTTACTATACTGTATACCGCAGTTCTTGCCCATGGGCATGATACACGCCTGAACAAATCACTAGGGCAGCGTCAAATAATAACATACAAAATTATTGCCGAAATTATTATTGTAACTAGTTTACTTTTTCGGTATGAATCACGGTCAAACAAGATCACGTTTTTCGCATGAAAAACAAATTGTTAAAGAGATAGAATTTCGCCTGAAAGTCTTGGATCATTTCGCTCGTGATTCATTTGGAATTTCTCGCGTAAAACAAAAGAAATTTCATAACCCTAAATCAATTCAATCCGTTACCCTGAGGCGGTGCTCAGCGCTTATTGAGCTCGTTGATTGAATTGATTTAGGGTTATGAAATTTCTTTTGTTTTACGCGAATGAATCACGAGCGAAATGATCCAAGACTTTCAGGCAAAATTCTATCTCTTTCACAATTTGTTTTTCACACGAAAAACATGATCTTTTTCGACCGCGATTCATACTGAAAATGTAAACTAGTTACAATAATAATTTCGGCAATAATTTTGTATGTTATTATTTGACGCTGCCGTAGTGAATACAATAAACACCAAACAGAGACTGCCGCCACTCTTGAGCATGTCCTTTGTCCAAGTTTCAGGAACAAGAGATGTTACAATTGATGTAGAAAGAGAGCAGAACAGTGGATGAACCATCTCTAGCATCTCTGCTCAACCAAGACAGACATGCTTTCTGACATGGAAATTGAATACAACATTGGATTTGTGCCGTCTCCGTGTTGCAGATCTCTTGTAGCACGAGTCAGCAATGGGTTTTCGGGAAGAGAAAGTAGGGCAGACTCACCTCATGCCATCGCTGTCCTGCAGCCCAATCCGGTCATCTGCAAACCACGTCCGAATCCATGTTGTCCACTGAGACTCCTGCCCTTCCAGAGAACAACAGCTATTTGGGATGAATGAAACCCATTGTTCACCATCTTCATGAACCCAATAAGCTACCAACACATCCCATGCGGCCTTTCCGGTGGTGCCATTTTAAAAGGTTTCCGACGTGTACAGAGAGAGGAACTGGACCACATGAATAGTTGTCTCCTGTAGGCTCAACATCACAAGCGAGCTTAATTTAGACATGAATAAGTAGTCCCCATCCTGCTGGCATTTTATCCATGCCATGCCATGTGCCTAGAGCCGCTTGGATGGCTGTAAAACCACGGTCGTTGTATTTCTGAAAGCTTGTCTAGTATTTGCAGGACAAATAGCAGCGAAAGTAAAATGAGAGCAAAGCTCAAGAGACGCAGAAGGAAAACGGAAAGCACAGGATTGAATCGCCTGAATTATGAAATATTACGTACATAGTTGTGTTGTGCTCTTGCTGTTGAAAGTCCGAGGCCCATCACCTTGTCCAGGCTCCATACACCAGCAGAAACACATTGACCTGGACGGCCGGAAGGCTTGACGCGCACACTACACACACACTAAATCATTAAATGGCTCCATAGGTTTCACTCTTTCTCGACCTTGCGGCTAGTGACAGATTGTTTGACAGCGGGAGAAGCACGTGAGCATCCTGTGATACTTGAGAAGTATATAAGTCAAACATCCTTGCGAACATCCATGATAGTAAATCCCTTTGCCTTACTATGTCCGGACCATTCAACTCCCAGAATGCTCACAACAATGCTCACATCCAAAATGATCCCGACTCCCAACATGATCACACTGTCTTCCAAGGTGCCCGCAACTTTAACCAGAATCAGCCAGTATTCAACATGATTCAAGGTGTTACTGCTGTAAACATGAACTATCATCAAAACACACAATATCATGGTAATTTACTCAGCATTTTAAGATTAGATTCTAATCCATGGGATAAAGGCAGTAGCGGGGAAGGCCTTGGGCTTCTTCTCAACAGATATGTTGCCAAAGGTGCTTCTTATGACTTCAGGCATCCTGGTCTACTCGTGTGTATGGAAAAAAACGGTCCGGCATTATTTTGTGATGTATTTTGTAATGTAGATTATCGACAAATTATGGATTCACACCAAGTTCTGAGTAGCTGCATAAGTGGTATTCATGTACATCAGCCTCCTCAAGAGGTTGTACGAGGATAATAAATATGAGCAAAATAAAAAATAGGCATACAAGCCAGACCGTTTTTTTCTGTGGCCACGAGTAGAATGCCACCCAGAGACTCGTCATCATATTCTGGAGAAACTTGAGTATTGGATCAATGCTGACAGCTCAAAGTCAGTTTATTGGCTTCATGGTCCTTTAGGGGTTGGAAAGAGTGCAATTGCACAAACTATATCCAGCAAGTTTCTTCTTTTTCCGGGATGACATCAAATGCGGGAACTCTAAACTTTTCATAACTACCATTGCCTGGCAGCTGGCAACCAACTCCGTGTTTAGTCAGGAACTTCGCCCCCTTATTGATGAAGCAGTGTGCAATGTCAGATATAACCATATTTTGGGTCAAAGCCGTTGCCTGGAGCAACAATATAAAGCTTTGATAAAAAACCCTCTTCAGGGAAAAAAATTCCAAGGTTTCATTGTCATAGATGTCCTTGATGAATGCATGAATGTCTCTGATCAGGAGCGCTTACTGTCCCTTATTCTCCAAGAAGCTGAAGCTTGCCACCTGCCATTCAAATTTTTGATTGTCAGTAGGTCAGAGCCTGAGTTTTGGAAGCTTTTTAACCAGTATTCAGCCTTTGTGGACCAGAATGAAATTGGTCCCTCCACTGAATCAAATGAGGATATTCAAGTGTTTCTCAGACTGGAATTTTCTAAGATTCGAAATCGCCCAATATACAGACAAGCAATGGAAGGCACTGAACCACATTGGCCAGGAGATGATATAATTTCTGGATTTGTGGAGAAGGCATGTGGACAGTTTATATATGCAACCACAGTTATGAAATATGTTGATGATATTGGCCCTGAATCTGATGAACCTGACAATGATGTTCCCATTAAACGGTTGGAAATCATCAAGCAAGTCCTTGTACCTGACCACCTAACTTCTCCATATGGTGCACTTGATAGACTGTATAAGCAGGTTCTGGACCACTCTCAAAATGAATCAAAAGACAAGTCTCATGGTCAATTACTTGATATTATGTCTCATGTGCTATGCCCATTGTCTATCCAAGGTGAATTAGCTAATATAGTCACAAATTTTGCAACCCCTTTTGCCTCAAATATTGAGAGTCTTTTGGGTATGAGCCAAGGCAAAGTGGCCATAGTTCTGTCCAGATTATATTCAGTATTGAGCATCCCTCAGTGTTCAAATGAGGTCATTACAAGACACCATTCCTCTTTTGAGGATTTTCTGACTGATCCAAATCGGTCGGGCAGGTACTTTATAAACAGAGAGGAAACAGTTCGACATGACCACCTGGCATTTTACCTGATCAAGCATATTTTGAGAAACGTAAAAACCGTAAAGGCAATTAAGGATGAGGCATCCATTAAATATGAGGGGCAGGGGAACTGGATAATTATGCATGGATGCTTTGGCATTATCATTGTGGAAAAGTAAGAAACCCCAGTGCAAGACTGTTTCAAGCATTATCTGAGTTTGATCTCTGTGGCATGTTATGGGGTGCTACATTGCGTCCAGAAAATAAGTCCACTCAGGAATGCATTCATATTCTTTGGAATTGTCTTAACAACTTCCTCACTATCGCACATTGGGCTAAGAAACAGGACCTGGGAGAAAAATTGGCAGAGAAATATGCAGCCTTTGAGTCAGGAATTACCCTAGAGTTCAAAAAACCCCATGAAGAAAAGGAAGATAACTTGAAAAATGCAATTTTATTGGTTCCATGTGGAGAAATGAGTATTGTTTTAATCCATTTTGCATGTCCATTGAGGATATGCTCTGCTGCTCCAGTAGAAACATCCCATATTATAATAGCATTATTAAATGCCCCGATGCCAACTTTTGGTTATCAGGAGAGAATATTACAGCTTCTATGCAATCAGTGTGTTTAGCAAGAACATGTTCCCGGAAAGATTTTGAACTGTTCCAAATCTGCCCTGTATTGTCATTGGACCCATATGCAATCCTTGAACTATCTGAAGAGACAGTAACAGCTGTGACCCACATAACATGGCTGTTGAAGCTGTACATCATCACACCCAGATTAGTGTCCCAGATGACCACAGTATAATCAATTGAAACAGAAAGTAGCCTAAGCCCACTTGGGAAATATCTTACTAATTGTAGCCATGCATCATGTCCTTCAAGTGCCATTGGCATTTCATATTCTGAGGATTCAGAAAAGATGCTCCAAATTTTGACTGTCTTATCATTTGAACCAGATGCAACTTTGTTGCCATTTGGTGACCATCCAGCTGCTTGTACTGGACCATTATGGCCTTTAAATTGAATTTTTTAATTATGTGTAGATAGACTCCATACACAAATCTGGCCATCATAAAATCCACAAATAAGCTTGGATCCATCTGGGGATATGGTGGCAGAAGTGGCCATCTGGGCATCTTTCTGAAATAAATGGGTAGAGGTTTCATAGGGAGATTTTGATATCCAAATAACTTCATCAAATAGGGATGCATTGTCTGTGCAACAAAAAATATTGCTCCCTTGCTCAATGTGATTCTCAAATTTGTTTTTATGCTGTCCAGTTTCAAGGTCCCAGATTATAATTGAGCCATCATCTGCACCTGATATCACAGCAAGTCCATCAGCACAGAAATCAACACTATCCACAGAACCATTGTGGCCTTTGAATGTTCTGTGATTGTGTGGTGTGAGAATATCCCATATTTTAACTCTGCCGTCACTGGTGCCACAGCCTACTTTTGATCCATCAGGTGCATCAGGAAAAGCCATTTTTGCCTAGGTGACCCCAGAGTGGCCTAACGCAAACTAGGTGAGCTATGAATCCTATGGCATCCTAGGAATTTGGGCTTGTCCCTTGCCAGTCAAGGCTCTTGAGGATTCCCTAGGCAAGCCTAGGTTTGCCCAGGTTTGCCCAGGTGCTCCTGGGGAACACCTGGGGAACACCTGGGCAAACCTGGGCAAACCTAGGCTTGCCCTGGGTTTGCCTAGGATACCCCAGGGAATCCTCAAGAGCCTTGACTGGCAAGGGACAAGCCCAAATTCCTAGGATGCCATAGGATTCATAGCTCACCTAGTTTGCTTTAGGCCACTCTGGGGTCACCTAGGCAAAAATGGCTTTTCCTGATGTGATATAGATAATGCTTTGATTACTGATGAACCATCTCCATATAAATAGCTGGTTTTTCCAGCAGATAGATCACAAATGACAATTTTTTCATCAGGATGGCCAGAAGTATATACAAGTGACATGGTATTGTCAAGGCTTGCAGCAGCAAATATAGGAGTGCCAGTGTATGCATATTGCATTGTTTTGTCTGTATTCCAAATTCCAATCTTGCAGAACTTTGACTGATGGCTGCCAATCCAGATTCAGTGGTTGGTGATGTGGGTATGTTGAGACTTTTGACTGTGGGAATGGTTTTTTTCTTTGGCCAGATCCTTCTTTTGTGACATTTTCATTGTTGTGAGTCATTGTGATGGCAAAGTCTTCCATTGACAACAAAGACTCCGGGTCTTTAACTACCTGGTCTCTATCTGGGGAATTCTGATCTTTGCTTTCCAAACTGGTGGTTCCTTGGAGTACACTGCCGTCTGCACTCCCTCCAGAATTTAGAGCCACTTTATGCACCAGAAGAAGCTGGACAATATTTTTGTATCCAAATCTGGCAGCTGCCTGGAGTGCATTCCCATGTTTACCCCCTTGGGCATTTACGTCTGCTTTGTGTTCTAGGAGAAGTTGGACAATATCCTGGTTTCTATTACAGGAAGCTGCCTGGAGTGCACTCCCATATTCTCCCCCTTGAACATTAACATCTGCATTGTGATTCAAAAGAAGCTGGACAATAGCTTTGTTCCTGAACCTGACAGCTGCCTGAAGAGCAGTCCCAAATTGGCCACCCAGAGCATTTACATCTGCATTGTGCCGCAGAAGCTCAATGATATGTTTGTTTCCTGACCTGGCAGCAGCCTGGAGTGCATTCCCATACATACCCCCTTGGGCATTTACATTTGCTTTGTGCTCCAGCAGAGGCTGGACAATATATTTGTTTCCTAACCTGGCAACTGCCTGAAGTGCATTCCCATACCTACCCCCTTGGGCATTGACATCCGCTTTGTGCTCCAGGAGAAGCTGGACAATATCTTTGTTTCCAGACCTGGCAGCTGCCTGGAGTGCATTTCTATACTCTCCCCCTTGAAGATTAACATTTGCATTGTGCTTCAAAAGCAGCTGGACAATATCTTTATTTCCAGACCTGGCAGCTGCTTGAAGAGCAGTCTCAAATTGGCCACCCTGAGCATTTATATCTGCATTATGCTCCAGAAGAAGATGGACAATATGTTTGTGTTCAAAAGTGGCAGCAGCCTCAAGTGCATTCCCATACATACCCCCTTGGGCATTTACATCTGCTTTGTGCTCCAGGAAAAGTTGAACAATATCCTGGTTTTCATTACAGGAAGCTGCCTGGAGTGCATTTCCATATTTCCCCCCTTGTGCATTAATGTCTGCATTGTGCTCCAAAAGCAACTGGACAATATCTTTGTTCCCAGACCTGGCAGCTGCCTGGAGTGCATTTCCATGCTCTCCCCCTTGGGCATTTACATCTGCTTTATGCTCCAGGAGAAGATGAACAACATTTTGAGTTCCATTCCAGGAAGCTGCCTGGAGGGCATTCCCATACTCGCCCCCTTGGGCATTCATATCTGCATTGCACTTCAAAAGCAGCTGGACAATATCTTTGCTTCCAGACCAGGCAGCTGCCTGAAGAGCAGTCCCAAATTGGCCACCCTGAGCATTTACAGCTGCATTGTACCCCCAAAGAAGCAGGACAATATCTTTGTTTCCTAACCTGGCAGCAGCCTGAAGTGCATTCCCATATATACCCCCTTGGGCATTCACATCTGCGTTGTGCTTCAGAAGAAGTTGAACAATATCTTTATTTCCAGAGGCTACAGCTGCCTGGAGTGCACTCCCATATTTCCCCCCTTGGGCATTAACATTTGCTCTGTGCTCCAGGAGAAGTTGGACAATATTCAGGATGCCATTCCAGGAAGCTGCCTGGAGTGCATTTCCATACTCTCCCCCTTGTGCATTAATATCTGATGTGTGCTCCAAAAGAAGCTGAATTACATGCTTGTCTCCAAACCTGGCAGCTGCCTGGAGAGCATTCCCGTACCTGCCCCCTTGGGCACCAACATCTGCATTGTGCTCCAAAAGAAACTGAATGAAATTCTTATTTCCAAACCTGGCAGCTACCTGGAGTGCATTCCCATATTCCCCACCTTGGGCATTAATATCTGCATTGTGCTTCAAAAGAAGCAGGATAATATCTTTGTTTTCTAAACTGGCAGCTGCTTGAAGGGCATTTCCACATTCCCTCCCTTGGGTATTTACATCTGCATTATGCTCCAGAAGAAGCTGGACAATATCTTTGTTGCTTAGCCTTACAGCTGTTTGGAGTGCATTCCCATACTTTCCCCCTTGGGCATTTACATCTGCTTTGTGCTTCAGGAGAAGCTGGACAACATCCTTGTTTCTCAAACTGGCAGCAGCCTGGAGTGGGTTCCCATATTTTCCTCCTTGAGCATTCACATCTGCTTTATCTTCCATAAGTAAATGCTCAACAATGGGTGACAGGCCAATTAAAGCCATATAATACAGTGGGGTTACTTGCATTGAAATATTCTCTCTGCTTATTGGCATATAGCTCATGAATCCTAATCCAATTGACATATGGCAATTGATTGGTCTGTCTCAACAGGGTTATGACTAGGTCTTTGGCAGGTTTATATTCAGGGACTTTGTTATCTATCCTTTTCATATGCCATGGCCAAAACTTTGCGGCATATACTGCTAAAGGATAGTTTCCTTTGAAATCATAGACCTCATTAGACTCAAACTGCAGCAGATAGATAAGGCATTGATAAGGCATATTTGACAAATTGTGGACTGGGCCAAGTTTTCATTTATCTTAATTAAACCTCTTGGAAGCTGTTGGCCTAGCTTCTGAGTGAGGAAATCCTTCACAGAGTTGTGGGCAAGTTGAACAATTTTGTTCACAGTGACAGTTATCAATGTGTAATCCAAGATGTCATAAATCCTGCTCTCAACCTCCACTGACCAAGCATCAGGATCAAATATCTGAGCATCCAAATCTACTGCTAGAATCTCTATGGCTTGTGCCATTGATAGTGGTTCAAATGCATAAACCAACCACATAAGAAGCTTGCTTGCATCATGCACATGTTCACTTTCATTCATTCTTTCAATGGCCAAAGTATAGGTTTCCTCCAGAGTCTTGCATAGCTTTTCCAATGCTTTCCGTATGGCTTTGGGGGTCTTACTACATCTTTGAAGCACGTTGACTTGGCGGTCAACCCAGCGAAACCTTTGTCAGCATCAAGTTAGTTACAAATCCACTTGTTCTTTTAATTACTTACTGTCCCTGAGCACCTTCAGTCAAATGATTAACTACTTCAGTGAATAACTCTGGTTTGAATTTGTGATGGCTCAGTTTATCCTGCAGATATTTGGCAATATCCTGATGAAAGGCATCTTGTGCTTCATCAAGATGAATATGCCAGGAGACACCAAAACTTGGTTCAGCCAAATATCGGCTGGTTACGGTGATGTAGAGGCTGTCCTTCAAAAGAACAAGATGTTTGAACACATCAATTGCCTCACTGCATTCATCCAATGCATCCAAGACCAGGAAAACATGGCTCAAATCTTTAGCAACTACTGCAAGAGTTGCACTCAACTCCACATCATTGGGCTCCAAAAGACCCTGATGACACTTTGTATACAGCTCCTGCAGAGCAGGATGAATATGTTCACTTCTTCCAGCCATTTGCAGCAAAATTGATTGCAGAAAACCTCTGGCAGTTTTCTTTGTTTGTGTGTTATCACGGTTGTCAAAATAGTGGTAGCAGCACAAGACTGCTGGATTAGCTTGGAGGGCTTCAATGATAGCTGTTCTGGAGCAACAAATTAGATATAGAGATAATACAAACTTGTTCATGCTCACAAGAGGAATGTTTTCCCAGCCCCCGCTACATAATCTGGCTTAGATTTTTAAACTTCAATGATACATATAAAATTTTACCTTTGCCCTGTATCCATAGGACACCAGGTGGATCCTGCCTCCACCCAATATATTGTGGGTGAGAAAGTATCCACTCTCCAGTCCCAGGTGTTCTCTGATCACTAGCTGCCGCAAAATTTACAAAGGTATCTGGGGCCTTTAAGCAGTTCCAAATAGTTAACACATGATCATCATTGGTATCTTCAACTTTACAAGTGTTAGATGAAGGAATCAGTAAGGTCAACCAAGAAACACTCACTCTGAAAGTAAGAGCCTCTGTCATAGCTGTTTATTACTTGGAATGATTGTCCACTGTTTAGAGCAAAAGCGGAAGCATTGGCAAACATGCTATCGGCCGGTGTAAGCTGTATTTACAAAATGAAAAAGGCAATACTCACCTGCCAGGCCTATCTGCTACAGCCTGAGTGATGTCTTGTTGCTCTTTATTCAAGCTGATCAAGATGGTTAGCACTGGATTAATGACTGCGAGATGACGCTGAAGCCTTACTTGGGATCTCCAGTCAAAGATTCAGACATACTGATGGTATGAAAGATGGAGGGAAGGAATCAACTTGAAGTTTGTACTTATATACGTCGGAAGCCGGCTGAATGATGCGATTGGACAGGCTAACGTACTGTGTCATCATGTGGGCAAACGAAGTCCCCACAAACTTTATATAAGCGTTACATAACAATCTGTTATGATCCTGGCGCTTAATTGCACGCATCAGAGGTTAATCTAAACTGAGAGGCCTCCGGCCTGGTGTATATTCTCAACCCTAACACTAAAGCGGGGGCGCTGCCCCTGGACCCCCGCCTAACCCTAAGCCTAGCCCTGAACCCTAACCAACCAACCCCGAACCCTAACTGACCCAGCCCCGAACCCTAACTAGAACTGACCCAACCCTGAACCCTAACATCAGCAAATTGGGAAAAGTATGTGGCGTATGGGCGGTATGATGGTATGGCTGTCATACCAATTTTCAGCGCTTATTTTAAAATTCTCCATGCCTACGATTGTATGGATTTTGTCCGAAGTATGGTCCACATGGATGTATGACAGGTATGGAACATTTAGCTAGAGAATTTGTCCAGGTCATTAGTACAGTGGGATATACTACTACTACTACTAGAATAAAGTTTCATGGGCATGATAGTCTGCAAACCGGTTTACCTGGAAGGCCGTAAAAAGATCTAAGCTATTGTGATGTGCCAGTTCATAGTGAGGAAGAAAGCGAGAACCGTACATAGGGATAAGGTGGATACCATGGAGAAGTGAATCAAGGTGTATCACAGCCAGGTGCGGCTGGCGCTGTCAAGCATCTCGATAACTAGGTTGTACTGTCCACATTCCAGTTTGAGCATCTCAGCTTCGCCCATAGGTGTTGAACCAATGAACTAATGCACATGGATACTCTACCTCCATGTATGTAAAAGAAAAGAAAAGAAGCGCTCATCCCTCGAAAGCCTGGTTCATCTTGATCAACAATGGCAGCAACTGTGTCTCGGCAAGGGTGTCCATACCAAGATGGTGTACAACGAATCCGCTCACGATGCATACCACGAGTGCCGCAGTTGTCACTCGGGCATAGAACATAGCAATGGCGGAATGGTACACATCAATCTTAGACCAAATCTCAGGGCAAAGGTCAAGATTGACTCCATCACTGAGATTCCCGGAAATTTGCTCATACAAGAACCGATGAGTAAGTTCTGGGAGATGCAGAAGGTCTATCTGGGCAGCTAGGGCATCCAGATAGCGGGCATAATTGAGTGCTAAACTTGATTGGCTGCTAAGATAAAGTGGCATAAATTGTGATCCATACCTTGTTTTCTTGCCAGCTCGACTTTGGCAAGAAGTTGATGACTATCCACGGCGCCTTCATCTAGATCTTCCGCATCAAAAGGATCTGGAAGTGGTGCTTGAAGTGAAGGCATAAGCCCACGCCCAACAAGTAGTGAGCGTCCATCTGTGCCTTACCATGTGTGATGGTCAAATATGAGATACACCACTCAACCAACATATCCTTGAAACATCCCTTGATAACCTGGTGTAAAAGGTCAGCAGTGAGCATTGCATGGATGTCTCCACAAGGGAAATGATGTGTGAATGGCTGAGGAAAGAGTAAATTATCTGACAAGCAATGATGAGAGATGACCGACCATACCACAATGCCATCATCAATACCATAGTTGTCCCAAAGAACATCTGCGCCTTGATAGTGCTCAAACAAAGTATCAACCCATTCCCATGTACGAGGCTCTTGTTACGACCATGCCGCATCGGCATCCCTCGGATCATCGCCGGATCACCTCTACTATCATCCCAGCACCATTCCAATTCCATCCCGTCTATTTCTGTCATCTTATCTCTTTTCATTATCTTCCTATCTTATCTGTTATCTTCGACCGATGACGTACCGTCATCGGACCTTTTGGATTACTTTCTAATTGGTTCTTATTATCTTTCAATTATATTCCCTTTCCGATCTATTGAGTATTATTGTCTTATGATTGTATTACTTACTTCGGTCTTCCATATACGTTTCCGACTATTGTCTTCTACCGATCCGGAAGCCCCGGACTCTTAGTATATAAGTAGTACAACCTTGTACAGTAGTCCTCAGTTTAAATATCAACTTGGATAAACCAGACCTTCTGTCCGACTAAGTTCCGCCCTAGTCAATCCTTCTTCCGTCTTACTCGTCGGCCGAATCTATCTTTGTCTCCTGAACTTCATCTCGGGACTATTCAGCATGACGAGGGTCTAGCTAATAGCTATACCGCACGTCCCACTTCTTCTTCGATCTCCGATATCGGTCCGAGACCTACTTCGTCAATACATACCTTTCAGATACCGATCGGTTCCCTTCAGTCTTGCACGATCTTAACAGCTCTCCCAGCGTTTCCAAATCAGAGAAATGAGAGGTGCACCTATTGACAGCGTGTATGATTACTATCGGAGAAGATGTCAGCAAAAGAACCTACCGACAACACCAGCCTTGCACAACACCAGCAAGGTAAACTTGCTCTGGGTAGTCTGCGATAAAGGATGCAAGATCATAGATTATGCGTCGGAAATAGCCATCTGGGCAGAGGCGGATAGCAGGCATAGTCATTACAGGTTTCAGGGAGCTAAGGATAGCTGCAATGGACGAATGATATAACTGTTTCTTGAACATTCGGAACTTGCTGTCACTGTCATACTTTCTGTCAGCTAAGGCAGGATACAGTGAGCAGTAAAATACACAACAGGACTAGTTACACTCACCTTTGGGAATTGCTAAAAATCCAATTGGAACAACCCCGTTACAATGGCCTCGTCGAGCAGAGTTATGAAGATTTCCAATTGAAAGATAGAGTGGATGATATTCAACGTGTCCAGTTGAAACTGACACAGTAGTTTTATCAGCACCAAGGATTATGGGGCAATACATTGCGCCAAGAACGTTTGCCCCTCCCATATCTGGATTATCGTAAATAGCTGTCTAAAATAAGGTTCATAGTCAAGCCTAAAGGAGAACAAATAACAAACATACTGATTGCCTGTACGCAAAATTCCCAGACATCATATCACTCCACCAACATTTGCCATCTTTCCCAATGTGAACATATGGTGCGGGATCGAAGTCATCTGCGAACTCTGGATTGGAAAGTATATTTGCAATCACTGTGTCGGGGTCACGATACCATACTTGGTACGACGCTTTCTGCCATTCAGGGGCGTTGGGCAACAAATTATCCTCAACTTGAGTCTCAAGACATTGCCAAGGAGCGCTGCCATCCTGGATACTATCAATAGTCTCAAGGATGTCCTGGTGATTAAGAAATGGCGCAGAGCCAAAAGAGTAGCAAGAGCAAGAGGTGTACCGTCTTGGTTACATTTAGTTCCTGACAGTGTATATATTTAACATATATCATGATACAAGTACACACATACCATTGAGAAACGGGTGGAAATTATGTTGCTCTCTAAGTGGAGAGTCGGGAGGACTTGGAGGAGTTTGTGGGCCTTTGAGAGGCGGGTTAGACGCTGGTACCGATGGCTGGAGTGCGGCAGGTGGTTGACGGAGTATTCCATTTTTATGTATGCTAGAATGGATATGTTTTGTGAGATGGCCTTGCAGAGCAAAGCTACGGATGCAGCCTTGGTATGGACAAAGGATTTTACCCATCGAGGTAAGAGGCTACTGACTTGCGCTAAAAAATCTGGTTTCAGGTTTCATGACAAATCCGTAGAACTGTACAGTTGCTCTGGGTCTGCGAAGTCCGACCCTAGTTTTTTGCTCCTTATACTTTCCCCAAAATGACAGACCGAGTTCTTTGAGGCATCAAGCTCAAAACTCCTCCTAGCCTCATCCCTCATAACCGAGCCAAGCAGAAAAAGAAAAAAGCGGAAATGATTTCCATGGCTCAGCAAGCCAACAATGCGGTCAAAGAAGAAAAGCTGGGTAGAGCCACTGTTGCAAGGCAGAAAATTGCTGAAGTCGAGGATGCTCGTGCACTGGAGCAAGTCAGAAATCAGTCATTACGTCCTGACAATGACCTTCAGAGCCGCATATCTTCAATTCAAGCCAGTCCTGTGCCTGAGACCCTTGGTACATTAATAAAAATATTCACATCTTTTCTTTACCCAATAATCTTGTTACAGCTGGGGCATATATTGAGGACGGTTCAGAAGGTGAATTTCTTTTGCTAGTTGCTATCCTCCCGTCTAATTTCTTTGAAGACATTGAGCTCCCGGATGATGTTCCATACGCTACCACTCCCGGGGGAACATCTGACTACAATTCAAGCATGGACTACAATGCCAAATCCGAGCACATGTCTATTGACAATGGACGTGAGATAGAGGAAGGATCAGCTTACAATGATTCTGAACAAGAGTTTGCGTTTGAGGAGTCAGAGCCCGAGTCCGAGTTTGATTATAATGCAGCTATGGAAGAGTTGAAAAAGACGCGTTGGGAGGCAAAAGCTCAAACGTCAAAAGCTACAAAAAAGAAGTTGGCAGCGGAATACAAAAAAGTAAGCACTTAAGTCGCTGCTTCAAGTAGAGTCATACTGACATTACCTGTTAGGTTCAAAAGACTGCTATCCATGATTCTGTTCATGGTGCACATACTCAAAGACCTATGCAGTCCATTGATGTTGTCACCACAGTGTCAACTAGCAGAAAGCGACCCAGTATGAGCAAAGAGGACAATGTGTAAGCCTAACTTTGTTTGATGTGCAATACCTAATCCGTGGAATACTTAGACTTACTAAGCGTGCAAAGTTGGACCTTGGTGGGCTCCACATGGACTATAAGGCTAAGCTAGTCGGCAAGCTCAAGCCATTGTTGTCCGCTCCCGTAACATCCACCAAAGCCCAAGAAAACCTTGATTCCGAGCCTGAGGGTGACTTTGATACTGATGAAAGTCCAGCGATCATGGCTTCCGCTTGCCAAGCCAAAACCAAAGGAAAAACCAAGGCGACGATGAATACTGTAAGTCTCTCACCAGTGCCAATGATATTGAGCTAACAAGAGGACAGGATGTCAATCTTGTACCTGCAAATGTGAGCGATATTGACGTCAGAGAACATAGGAATGGAGCCCAGCGCGCTCCTGTCAAGCGCCAGACCATCACCAAGGCCAATCTTCCCATTACCTCCGCTGCTGACCTTTGAAAATGGGACGCCGAATACATGCTGCACATCTTTGACTTTGTCAGGGCCGAAGAATACCAGTTCGGCCTAAGCAATAATGTCGAGCTAAAGTACTTGATTAAAAGTCACTGGGTTGCGGTATTTCCTCTGTTGAAGGAACAGAAGGACAATCCAGCAATAGCGCCTCTTGTACGTTGCTGAATTTCTCTAGTACTCTATAGTATCTGACTTTATCTAGGTCCATTTGCAGATTCGGACCTATTGCAGCGAATTTGGTAAAAAGGCTCTGAAGATTATAGCCCAGTCCTTTATTGAGCAGCAGTTGGACACTGTAGAGGACCATGCTGAGTTTGTGGCTGATCAGCTTCGGTGATATGCCGACTCTGGGCTATGCATAAAATGCTACTATGAAGCTGAATACCTCACACCAACACCAACACACACCAAAGATTAACATGAGTTCAAGGGGGTTATCATTGAACAAGTCAGAATTCTTATTGCAAGTACATACATCTGCATCATATTTACAAGGTTGTGATAGATTTTCTGTCTCGAGATTCTAACAAACTCGGGCATGCTTTAATCTTTATCTTTCAATTGCCTGAACTTAGACTTTACACTAAAAGTACAATTGACAGAGAGAGTATGCGCTACTCACAACACTCTCACTGCTATTAACTTTCTGGAGCATAAGGTAGTTACTGAGGACTTTGGTTTTCTTTCTTTATACTTTCTTATTTCATTTAACTTGTACTCTTGTTTAATGTGCACTTGTCACTAGAAGACACAAACCAACCACACCAACCCTGTAACAGGAATGGGAGGGAGGAAAGTGCTTCTCTCTATTTCGTGGGGGACACCTTCTTATATACTGTATCTCAATATCACAGTGTAAAATACACCATACGGGTTGTGCGGGAGTACATATGCTCTTATTATTCAATAAATAGCGCATGAAATAATTATTTCACACGCTGTCTTAAATCTGCGGGACGCCGCGGCATGATCTTGGAATGTTCCCGGAACCTCGGCACATCAATCTCCTCGCATCAATCTCCTCGGGGTCGGCGATGTATTAATCTCCTCACATCAATTTCTGATGGGAAGTCCCGTTTGGACCGTTTAACGTTGATACCTGTTCCTTCTGTCTAGTAGTCTTCTAGTTGTAATAAGATACCTTTGGATCGCTTCAATAGTCTGAATATAAGTCATATTTGTGGTGGGTTTCAGTATTCTTTGCACTATCATTGATTACAACTGTGTTCTGTTGCCGAGACTCAGTTTTGATGTCATCAACAATTAACATCTGTGTCTTTTAATGATGCCGCGCGGTAACGGCGGATTCTAGAATACTTCGTACAGTGCATATCTCTAATACAGCATGACTTGGTGCCAAAAACACGCATATACTGCATGTTTTATGCCCAAACAAATCTGGGCCATATCATCCCCCCTTTCTTAACATGAACTGTCCTCAGTTCATTAAACTTCAAGGTTTCTGGGGTTGCACAGACCTGCACTATACAATGGATAGACAATTGACTTCATCAGATATGTTATTCTCATTGCTGCATCCGATACAGTTTCTTATCAACAAATTTCATCTTCTTTCTTGCTTATATGGATTAAGTCATTTCGATCTGTTTACTCAATTGTGCTTCAAGATCAATCATCATATCCCTCTCTCTATTTCTATCATTCATGAATCACTTGGGTCAGGATCAGCGCTCTTGTCTTGTTACATCAACTATTTCAGGTTAAGTTATGCTGCACTGACTTGGATCTATGCAAACATGGCGCCTGCACCAAATTAAAAGTATTGGTTTTTCTCAGCCATGTTTTTGTTCTAACTCTCTAAACATTTATTCATTCAATGCCAAAACAGGTGTCTAGAACTCCATCTGACTACACTTCTGCCAGTTTGGTGTGTGCAGTTTACTGTTTACTTCAGCATAGTGTACTCAACCCTCAGCTAGGCTGCACCCAGTGAGGTGTTCTGTTATGGCCAATGTCAAGTCCCTAATCTCTTCTTTTAGGACTGAGCTCCTTGTCAATTCAAGGCTACTCTCAAATCTATGTTGCAGTCTAAGCAAGCCCTTGAGGCATGGTCTAACACTACAGAGGTTCCCTTCAGGCTTCTCCTATCATGCAGGATGCGAAGACAACATATTCTAGCTCCTTACTTTGTATATGCTTTCTAATGTTCCATGCTATCTTGTTCATTCATTCAAGTTGTCAGGATAGAAAGTATGGGTCATCTAGACTTCATCCAGAGTGGTCCATGCAGTACCATGAGCCTCTCTTATTTATTCTTCATTTATCTGTGAATGCTCAGTGGAATGCTCTCCAGTTCTAATGATATACCAGTGAAACTGACATATTTTCTTCAGTACTTGCTGAATAGGCAAGTCTTCATACTGAAACAATGTTCTGAGGCAGAGAAGTTTCTAGGTCAATGGAACCACATAGTACAAAGTCTTGCAAAGTTGTACAAAGTGCTACACATGTCCTCATTCTACAGATCATTTAGAGCAAAGTGAGTTTCAGGGAATATCATCTGAGTCGATCTGACATTGTCTCCCCCATACTAAATATGAACTGTCCTCAGTTCATAAGACATTAGCTCTAATAGATGCTACTATGTGATAAATAGTGCACTTCTGTCCTACTTGTCATTAACACTTCTGGGTATTTCAAAACTCAAAACAGGGATCTAAGTTAACTTTTTCATGCAGTGGTGGCTTCTTCAAAAAAAACATTTGATCCTTCCAATTTCTAGACAAAATTCTTTCACAAGTGGATATTCCGCTCATGGTCATCAAATTACTATTTCTTGGGAATCACTTGGCTATATCACTCAGACGTGACTGTGAGCTCAGTATTCTGATCAGTATCAAGAATTCAATTTAGCTTTCTATTCTTGCTAATATGCATTGATAAGGTTAACTATGGGTGTGTTGGCAGAAGACAAAGGTTGCTTCTTCACTTTATTCAGTTCCATTTCAGATCATAGATGTTCAATCTTGACTTCTTTGTATGTCCTTTTTCATTCGTTCTTAATTGCCAGTACTTACAGTGACTCATGACTGTAAGTAAGTGCGAACCAGTAGTCCACAGGCTCCATAGGTGAGGGATAACTTGTATAAGAATGTATCTCAGCTATTCTCGCCCTGATAATTGTCATCCAAGCCCTGCAACATCAAATTTCATTCTAATCTTTGAAATACTGCCCCGAGGGACCGATCTCAGTCCTGTGCCGGAGCATTGGAAAGCCACCCGGTATCGGGACTTTTTACCGTATTTCTAGCTTGTATGAACTCGTTTCAAGGGTTGCTAAATTTTCTAAGGTCTCTGATTGATGGGCACTGAGGTACAAGCACATCTATAGAAATATAGGTATGTCTCCTCCTAGTACCTACTCAAACCTTGTCTCTATCGTCGGGGGAAACATGGAGTATAAGGCGGGAGGTCAGGGGACGTCTACAAGACCTGTTTGGACTCGGTTTGACCCATACTCCTGTCCTGTATCATCATACTATGGAATAATTTTCAAAATGAGGCATTTATCCCAGCAACTGATGGAACCATGTTCTGGGACCGGAGAGATACTCTGGGTATCGGTATTTCAATGCCGTCGGATGCTTATGCACTGCTCTCGTTTGCTCTAGTGCCTCAGGCTCTCTGGTACATCTTATTTCTTGCCCCAGATTGCCCTTTTGCATATTCTAAGTCTTGTACCCTTAATAAGGTATTATCATTCTAAACAAGCATTTCTTATGGAAGGGAGTACTTGTAATGGAGTTCTTATCAGTCAAACAATGTTAGAATCGTCTGAACAATCCACAACATTGAATGTTTCATATAAAACGGCCTCCTGGTGAGGTAGTTTCAATCAAATCAAATATATCAAGTTCAGAGTCTAGGCCAAAATGGCCGATGCTTTCATATCAATGTTAGGCCATCGCGCACACGAAGATGAGGCAGTACAGGTGTTGTGTGAGCTTGCCCAATTTGGGGTCGGTGAGCACAGCACTGGGTGACCACCTTCAAGTGGTGTAAACACTAGTACATATCATGCAAGGACTGTCCAGCAGTGATCCTTAAGTCTAGTTTAGACTCAAAAGGTTGCGGGGCATATCAGCATTCTTCATTATTTTATCTTCATCTGATTTCAACGTCATAAAACTCTTCAAGTACTGGACGTGATTTCTTTGTGTCACATGATTGGCAATGCATTACAGAGTCTATCGTTCTGCTAGGGTAAACCTAAATCTGTTTGTTTGCTTTTGATTACTAGTTGCTCTGACTTGATCTGTGAGCAACTGATTTCTTCTCTGTCATCAATAAGCCTCAGTGTATCATAGCTAGGCATAGTCTTGCTTGAACTGAACACTCTTTGATTAAAAGGGTGACCAACTTGGAGAAGTAATTTTCATACAATTGTGAACAGCATTCCTGTTCTGCTAAGTTCCATGATGACCCAAATGTTTTGGTTGACAACACATTACACATCTGAGGCAATTTCTGAGTTATTTCAACACCTCTTGGGCTTTGCAAGTGTTGTCATATGACAAGGCTCTCTAGTATAGTCATTTCTTTGTTCAGACTTAGCTTCTTGTTGTTACTACTAAGTCATCTGTCATCCTTGGAGTTCAAATTTTCATTGAGTTCACTTCTAATTCACGCTCTTGTGATGGACTTGTCCACAACTCAACAGGCTCTTCTTCTGTTTTCCACTGCTCAATCTTGGCACAATGGCTGTTCAATCTATTGGAAATTATCTCCAACATCTGTCTTGAGCTCATAAGGTAATTAAGTAGATTGTGGACCAAGCTAGTAACACATCTCGGATATCTTCTTTACAAGACTTCAAAGTTCAGGCAGCAACCTGGCACTTTCACCACCGTGTATTCTTCCATCACGGATTTATCTGAATCTTTTTCTGACTGGTATCTATGCTTCTTTCAAGGATAAAGTGCTGAATGTGTCAATGCGGGGCCTATTGAACTAAAGTGTCTTTAAAACACTTCCATGGTCTTCAATATTCCATTCAAGTCTCGCTGGCTTCCTCCCAGCAAGTACAAACACTGAACACTTCAGTCAAATATCCTGTGATGAATTCTAACTTTTCCGTTAACTCTGAATTGCCTAGGAGGTTCACTGGGTATGACCTTGGTTCCGCTTCCTTGGCAATTGGTTTCTACATTCTAGATGACATACAATGCTAGGTTTCTTTCAATAAATAAAGAGATCCACAAGGGCGCACAACACCATTCTAGGACATTAATAACTTTTCATCAAGTGCACCAGGGTCAGGGGTCTTATAAATTAAAGAAGTGATTTGAAGTTTCTGAATGTTTTTCGGAGTTTTCTGAATTTATCTCGATTTTTATCATGATTTATACAGCTATCAATTATTTTTCATGTCCGTTAGGACTGTTTCATAAGACAATGCCTGCACAACTTTCACAACTTTCACAGAGTCAGAGTTGCATTGCAAGGCTGTCAGATTTTCTCATACAGTTGATTCCGGGAGGTTGCGCTCTGGAATTGATACAAGGTTAGGACTGTTGAAGTCCTCAAATTTTCAAAGTGCAACAGCAAGAACAAGATATTCTTTTTCATATTTTCAACATTTTCTAAGTGTTTTTGGCTTTTCTACTTTATTCAAATGTTTTTCTTGTCAGGTGTGACTTTTCTATTTGATATATGAGATGGTCTTCAAAGCGGTACAACTCTGAAATGTAGACTGAAGACGTGTCACTTCAAACTTCTAATTTCTGAGTGAGCGGGAGCCAAGCAGAGAGTCTACCGGCAACCCGAGTATGAATGGGGGTTGAAGGCTTTGAGTTCAAAAAGCATTCAATGTGGACTAATTCTGAAGCAAGATAAACAGGTTCAAGCATGTTCAATCCAAGGTTCAATCAAGTTCTGCAATATCAGACAAGTCCAAGATGAACTTGTCGTTGCTTTTGAATAGATGCAGATGAAGCAAATGCAACTGATTTCTGATTTGAAACCCCCTCGCGGTGGGCTCCATATGATATGCCGACTCTGGGCTATGCATAAAATGCTACTATGAAGCTGAATACCTCACACCAACACCAACACACACCAAAGATTAACATGAGTTCAAGGGGGTTATCATTGAACAAGTCAGAATTCTTATTGCAAGTACATACATCTGCATCATATTTACAAGGTTGTGATAGATTTTCTGTCTCGAGATTCTAACAAACTCGGGCATGCTTTAATCTTTATCTTTCAATTGCCTGAACTTAGACTTTACACTAAAAGTACAATTGACAGAGAGAGTATGCGCTACTCACAACACTCTCACTGCTATTAACTTTCTGGAGCATAAGGTAGTTACTGAGGACTTTGGTTTTCTTTCTTTATACTTTCTTATTTCATTTAACTTGTACTCTTGTTTAATGTGCACTTGTCACTAGAAGACACAAACCAACCACACCAACCCTGTAACAGGAATGGGGGGGAGGAAAGTGCTTCTCTCTATTTCGTGGGGGACACCTTCTTATATACTGTATCTCAATATCACAGTGTAAAATACACCATACGGGTTGTGCGGGAGTACATATGCTCTTATTATTCAATAAATAGCGCATGAAATAATTATTTCACACGCTGTCTTAAATCTGCGGGACGCCGCGGCATGATCTTGGAATGTTCCCGGAACCTCGGCACATCAATCTCCTCGCATCAATCTCCTCGGGGTCGGCGATGTATTAATCTCCTCACATCAATTTCTGATGGGAAGTCCCGTTTGGACCGTTTAACGTTGATACCTGTTCCTTCTGTCTAGTAGTCTTCTAGTTGTAATAAGATACCTTTGGATCGCTTCAATAGTCTGAATATAAGTCATATTTGTGGTGGGTTTCAGTATTCTTTGCACTATCATTGATTACAACTGTGTTCTGTTGCCGAGACTCAGTTTTGATGTCATCAACAATTAACATCTGTGTCTTTTAATGATGCCGCGCGGTAACGGCGGATTCTAGAATACTTCGTACAGTGCATATCTCTAATACAGCATGACTTGGTGCCAAAAACACGCATATACTGCATGTTTTATGCCCAAACAAATCTGGGCCATATCATCGGGAAAATAGATGGGCTTACGGCTCTCCGGGAACAACAGTGCGTGTATTACCTTTTCAGTTTTATCCCATCAACTGATGCAACATGCTTTAATAGCGAGCAACCAGTTCCAAGGCCATGCGGGGACCCTTTCTCCTTGGCCTCTTCACCCACCATTGCGAGGCTGCTAAAACATTCAAGGCCAAGTCACCCTTTGGATACCCAACTGGCGCCTTAGCACTCTGCGCCACGGCTGTATGTCTTTTTGTGGCCTGTCTTTTTTTTACCAGGTTCGCTCATCTTTTTTGCAGGTCATTCAAGCACTCAACGTGTTCGAACTTGGAGCCAATGCAATCGAGGTAGCAAGGAGAGCCGAAGAAGACAAAAGGAAGCATTCAGGTAAAGGTCGAGCCTCCAAGAACACCAAGGACAGTTTTGGTGAAGAACCATGGGCCGATTACTGCGGGATTTACTTCAAAACTGTCAGCAAATGCGGTGATGCAAAATGGATGCTTATCTTCGAGGGCACTGAGCCATACATCAATGTGCGCAAGCTCAACAAGCACCTTGTCAATGCTGGAGATAACACCGCAGTGGAGGAGGAAGATTTAGGCATGACAATGTCTGATTAAAGTACGCCCATTCTCGCAACCTATGGGCTGTATTACTAACTTCTCATACAGAGCTATGGTTCAGTGCTGCCGCTGTCAGTTGTTTTGAGTCACGGGTCTATGGTTTTCAATGAAGTTTAGTGCTCTTAATGGTTTTAAACCCCTTCATTACTATGTCTCTGTTCATCTTATAGTAGTCTACATTGTTTTTACATGAAAACTTTTGCGTCTGCATCCTCTCGTGTGATTTATTGTATATGAGAACAACAGCTATAGATAGCGTGGAAAATATGTGAGCGTGAGTGAGAGCATGGATGTATGGCAGATTTGGTATTATGGACAAGTATGGATGTATGTAAAGTAAGTGTATGGATGTATGGCGTTTATGCACCCTCTGCTTTGCCATACATGTATGGAAAGTGTATGGGAGGTATGGCATCATACCTCCATACATTCCCCAACTTGCTGATGCTTCTGGCTCTCCGACCCCGCAAAAACACCACGACAGAATTGAGGCTGGCAAGGAAGCTCACTTGAACCACTCTCTATTGGCGGAGAATGAGAAGTATGAAGAAAGTAAGTTAGTGTGAGGAGTTTGGTGTGTGGAAATGTGCGTTGTAACGGCCATATGGAAGCGTTTTGTAGTATTAAGCTTCCAATCTAGACGTGTTTTCGCGTCCCGTGCGCTATACACAGATGATTCTAGATCATATGGAACGCATTAACATTCAAGATACTGAACAACACGCAAACTGATGTTTTCGTCTCGTCGCCACTCGTAGAATCAATGCCTCTAACTCTTCTTGACAACTCGAGCATTGTTTGAGCACCGTCCACTGGCGTATGCTTGGTAAAATCTTGACCTTGATATGTGCGTGTTTACGCGAACATTTTGAAGATAATGCGCGATATGCGCAATGGAGAGACGGAAGAAAGTTTAAGCGCTTAACGATCGCTGAATCGTCATTCGCGGGCCTTATCTTATCTAGAACACAATCAATTATGGACTGAAGGCTCAGTCTGGTCACTGTTCGACGGTAAGCTATTTTGTCAGTCATCTGGCTTTGATTTTTTCAACCACTGCAACCCAAAGAAAAAACTATTACATCCGGATATTATGATGCAACACTATTGGGGGCCCAACCAAGTTCATTTCTCCACAGAATTACAGTCTTGCTGATCCTCAGCATCAGACTGATCATCCCTCGTCACCACCTCGTTGACCTCTACAGGCAAGATGGCGTTCAATATAAGGGCGACCAAACCCGCAGCAAGAACTAGATGTTAAATCATTCAGTCGAGATACTATCAGTCTGCTAGGACTCTTGTGGTACTTACATGGGGTACTGAGTACAATGGTAATAGAATTAAAAAGTCCAGCCAAGCCGCTGTTAGGATTGTTCACCCTGTTGAAAAGGTTTGTGAATATAGTGGGGACAAGGATAACCCAGCGGCGAGTATGAATCGATCACGACGAGTGAATTTCATCAGAGCTAGGACGCGAACTCCTGAGACCTGAGAAGCATTGTCAGTAAAATTAACGGTCCAACTATGAACTAGACAGAAACTGACTGCAACTGAAGCGAACAAGAATGTCGTGACAGCTCCAATTATCGGATTCAGAACTATAATTTTCATAAGTAGTATAGAACCAGACTACCACACGTAACTCACTCGCAAGAAAGACCCCAGAGATCTTGCCCAATACACCAAACAAGATGAGGAAGGCACAACACCAGCGACCGGCAACTCGATTAGCACAACATGTGATGGCGATAACTCCATTGTTCTGGGCAAAGACTGACAGAGGCGCAACAGTAAATAGGGCGGAAATGAATCCTCCTAGACCATCACTCTACGAAAACATTAAAATTTTAGGGCATCGATTGTACCGAAATTAGCTTACTAGAATGCCTCCCTGTACACGAGAGTCAAATTCAATCCCCTCCACATCCACTCGAGACACCTCAGCGGATGCTGTGATATCTCCTGTGGCCTCCATAGCGCAAGAGACTAGATGATGAACGGTTTGCATTATGGTTCTGTTTTTTAATGGACTCAGTGACCTCAAATGCTTGAGAGAGTGACTGTTTCAGATTAGAAGTCTTTTCCCAATCACCATTGGCATATTGTGACAAGTGTTCAGATAGCTTTTGAAGAGAACCAATGAAGTTAGCAGATGGCATGGGGAATGGGCAGAGATTTACTTTATAGTAGATATCAGGCATCGTTTCTGCATAATGGTTCCAAATTTTCACTGCCTGTGTAGACAGTTCAGTTTGGCTGACATAGAACTCTTGAGATGTATACATGAGCTTGGTGAAGAGTTCGCGTTCAGGAACAGAACATATCAGAAGTACTGCTTTTCGAGTACCCTGCAACTGCACCAGAAATTGCTGTTTTTGCTTTTGATCTAGGCTAGGCAAAAATGTCTGCATACCCGCAGCCTCAAGCACAGAAGATGGAAGCGGAAGGATACCAATTTCTTCGTCAGTCTGTTTGTAGAGATTTCCATTCACCCATGAAAGTGATGTTGGAGCTGACTGAATAGTATCCCGCAATTGTGATTTCGAGTTCTTGAATCTCGTTTGTCAACCAGATGTAGTCATGACTGCAAAACTTTTTGCCTGTTGAATTGAATGTTCCAACCTTGAAGTACTGCAGTGTCAGTTCCAAATATGACTTCAGTAAAATAGTAACTTACATGTAAATTGTGGTGTAAAACAAAATCATACAAACAGGCTCGCATATGCTGGATTGAAGTTCCTTGTGTTGGCATTCGAGGACGCAAGTGAGTATGGACCCCGCCCTCCGTCATATTAGTCCCCTGGATACAGCGCCAAACTCAAAGACCACCAGCTTGGTAGTCAAGACCAACACAGTAATGCAATGAAATATCTGGTGGATCTGACAGATAACCATTCCGTGCAAGCTCCAGGATATTCTTCACTGTTTTCCATGTGGAAGAACTGAAGAGAGGCAAGCCTGTCTTTGCATCCTTGAGTGGACCATACTTGGAAAAAACATCATGAATGGCAGGATATAAATGTTCTGCAGGGGGGATAGTACAACGAACATGCCGCCAAACCCAATGGGACTTGTATTGAAGCATGAACTCCCATGTAAGACCTTTTACCTTCAACCAGTCTAAAACACGACGCTTATCTTCAGGATGAGGAATAAACATTGCATCACGTAACGCTTGTGCAAACAGAATTCAGAGTGCATGAGTACGAGAAATGTATATCATGTGAAAGACATGGAAAGGGTCTTTCACTACACGACTTTGAATTACTTGAACTGATGGGTTAAGGCCATCTCGTGAACCAAGAGAATCCCGGCTAATTTGAGCACTGGCTTCATCCTTGTCTGCAGACTCAATATCAGCTGACATGAATTCACTTTGAGGAAAGGAAGAGTCAATAAGAGCACCCAAAGTATCTTCATCACTTTTGCTGTTGCTAATATCTGTGCCAGAGAACGGATGAATGATGAGGGGCTGAAGAGTGGATGATGATGCTCTGGGAGTGTGAGAAGAATTGGGCGGCATCGAGGAGCTGATTCAGAGGTTACTTCGAAGGCAAACCATATCAAACGGAACTTCACCAAAGTCATGTAGAGTCGGCTTTGTTGTACCCGTTGCATGTAACTTCATGATTGCACCTGGAATCATGACTTTGTGAACATGGACAATAGTGCACCATGATGAAACATCAACACCATTGAAATGGCGGTCCTTGGAGGAGGATAAGACTCCACATGCAGCAACCTTTTTCTTGTCATCGGTGAGGATAATAACAGGTGTTTCGGATGGAGTGATTGAGGTGACAGGCTTGGGAATAGGAATTGAATCAATCATATGAAAAAGCATAAGACTTGCATATGCATCCCTTGCTGCATAGTCAAATTGACCTTTGCTGAGTTCATTGTCCGCCCAGTTAGTACTAATGCGCTCCGTCTGGTTTTTTGGAAGACACTTCTGGAGTAGAGCAGCTGTGAGGTCACTTAATGATATCCGTGCATCAGAGATCAAAAAATTGTTGTTTTGCAAAGGTACCAAGCTCCAAGCCTCCCCAAAATGGACCTTTTCCAGACAGTGTTTCCAGCTGGCGAAGATCAGCATTGACCATCCGGCCTGCCTTGAGGATATGAGGTTCTTGAAGAAAAAGTATTAAGGTAGGGGACAGGCAAACGCTGCCAACCCCACGTGAGTGAGTAACGCGTTACAATCACGCTCCTCATATAGTAATTTTTTGTTCACACACACTTCTTCGTGTCATATCAGCACAACCAGAGCAGTTCTCGTAAATCCCTTACTAAAATCTGTTGAAATATGTCATAAAATGTCGCTCCATTTTTTGTGTGATTTTATTATGGAATCTGAAGGACTAGATAGCAAAATACTAATGATTAACCTATGTACTGCGTGAAATAAGTATGCTACAACTAAACACACGTCAAGCTAGGTATGTTAAATACGGTGCAGAATATGTACTAGAGCTATGTATGTGCTGTAACTACAAATACAATTTATCGGAGTACAGTGTATGTGATAAAGGATGTACTACTAATTAAGTGATGTCTTGGTCAAGTAGTTCTCGCATGATATTCTCTGGGAGCACACGATGGCCTCTATATTTTTGGGCAGCCCAGGCAGCCTGTCGTCCATTCAGTCCACAATCATATGCATGCATGAACCATTGAGATTGGGTGAAGAAACGTCGAATTGATAACAAGGGTATCTGGTCCAGTGATTCTAATGTATTTCTCCGAAGATCATCTTCTTGGGCAGACTCCGGGCAGAAACGATAGAGACGTTTTGCATATCCCCAGCACTGTTCAATTGGATTTAATTCACAGTGGAACTTTGGGAGAAATACAACTTCAACTCCCCTCTCAAGGCACTGAGTCTGCAGGATGGAGGGAACATTGACGAAGTCAGGTTCATTGAAAAGAATTCGTTGCATACAACAATCAGTTGCATCGGCAGTGCACTTGAATCCTGTACACTCTGCCTTCTTATTCTTTGTGTCAATACCCGCTCATGCAGAATACTTTCCATCCCTTTGAACAGCCCTGCTTGGGATGATCTGGCGGAAAGTAGAGCGACTGAGGACTACCATCTGTGAATGTTGCCAGTCCCATTTGGACTTTGATTTTCGAAATTTTCCCATCTGGTTTGTACACTGGCTTTCCATTTCCATCGCGCTCATTAACTTCCACAAGAAAGTTTTTTGAAGGGCGCATGGGCATATGGCGGGCAGATAACAAACCATCAGAGCGCTTCAGATGTGTTGTTGCATTATCGTAGACAAAGATATGATCATATTCTGGGTACCACTTGGTGAGAATGTCAATTGCATCATTAGCCTGTGCACAGATGTCCTCGCATGTGAAATAACCATCCTTGTTTTTCCCTGGTTGAAATTCACATCGAGCATTCATTGTACCATCTGGACTGGCAAGAAAACCAAATCTGTCTGAGACATAGTCTGCAATCATGAATGCGGCGCCATCACCCTTGGAATGCAGTTGGGCAGGAGATTCCTTGTGATACCAAGTCTTTCGACGACGATCATGTGCATAAAAGATAGACTCGTCATGATACCAGACTACCACAGGTTTCCCTTCAAAAGTAGGGGGAGGAAGTGGATACCCATCTTTATCAAACATCTGTGCACGCAAAAGAAGAGATTGCATCTTCGGGATGAACCGTTTGTCACGATCTCTGACTACATCTGGCCTTTCATGCCCATCTTTATACTGTCCTTTCTTCGCCAAGGCAAACCTGTAGTTAAGTGTATTTAGGTACCGACGAGCAGTACGGACACTGATCATCTTGTCAATTGAATGTTGTTCCATGACATCTGGACGAGCGAGATACTGAACGAGCTTCTCAGCTGTGATTTTATTACCGAGCTCCTGTAAATAAAGGTTGGTTTCATTGACGAGATCTTCATCTGCAAGCATGCATGTTGTCCACCGTCCATATGGATTATTAGGGAGCAGTTTACGATCCCGAATATATGCTCGTGCAAGGATCCGGAGCTGTCGAGCACAGTAGGTACCACGTCCAAGGGTAATTGCAGCCTGTAATGATGATGCCCACCATTGTCCATAAGTTTTAGAGCGCGGATCTGTATAAAGCTTGAGAAAGCTGCGCATTCCCTCCAATTTCTCCTGGGTGAAAAAGTCGATGTGAGCATGCTTATATCCTCCACTCTTTCCACGAGGCTCACCCTTCAAATGGGCAAGGAGATCAATGACAGCTGCCTGAGCCAATAGAATTGTAGGGGCTTCACGAAGTTTACCATCTGCGTAACATTCTTCTTTGAGATTATTCTCATGATCTGACTTTTTCTTTGCTCTGTTCTGCTTCTGACGCTGGCGCTTCTTTGCCCAATCTGACTGTGGAGTCTCAGGATGTGTTTGCGTGGAGTGACACGACTGTACAGGAGATCCAAGATGTGATTGTGTGGAAGATCCGGAACATGACTGCAAAAAATTATCACTGCTCATGGAACTCTGGGATGACGGGAAAGAAGCAGAAGCACTCAATGCGCTATTGATCGTGTCAGAGTCCAATATTAACGCGTCAATAGGAACCGAATTGCGTAATATCTGACGATGCGCCAGAAAAGAGATGTTATCTGATTCCGTATCAGCAGCAGGGTTTTTGGTAAGATGTTCTAGATTGGGGGAAGTGGACTGAGTCTTTGACTTTTTGGGGCTAAATATTTGCTGGATTTTAGATGCAAGAGGGAAATTAAGACGAAAGAATTTCATCGGAGATGACGGAATCGACAGCTGTGGTATGTGATTCAATCTGAATTTAGTTCACTGGTTAGATGTCTGTTCGAAGACATTTTCACATTCTAATTCATTGCCAATGGGCTCATCAGTGTTTAGAGCCTCTATAGGAGTATCGAGAACCTGAGATTGAGAAGCAACCTGTCTGTAAGTATGTAGCATGGGTCATTGGTTAGGCAACACACTGTAGTTTTCCTTTGCTTTTTCCGTGGTGAGAGAGTCTCTTTGACCTTCGATAAACCCTTTCCCAAGTTTACTATCCGTGCCTCAATGAATTTTTTTGCGTTTAGGCATTATCAGAGCATTTCTGGATGAAAGTGAAGGAGAAAAGTGCTCAAATTGTGTGGACCATGCAGTATTTTGCAATCTAGTCTCTCAAATTTCCATGTAAAATCTCAGGAAAAAAACAGAGGCCTTCTGAGATGTATTCAAATATATTTTAGTGACAGATTTACGCGAAGTTGTTTAGTTGTGCAACTACACTACAAAGAAGCGTGTGTGAACAAAAAATTACTAAATAAGAGTGTCACGAATCAGTCACGTGGGGTTAGCAGTGTTTGCTTGTCCCCTACCTTAGCTGTTGAGGAAGCTGATGCAACGCTGTTTGCTGTCCAATCTAATAGAATATGAGTCTCAAAAACTGGTGCAAAAATTTGACAACTATGTACCTGTAATATGAAGACTTGCTCCTTCAGTGCTATCTGAACAACAACTGTTGGTGCCTTTCCTTGAACTTGGCCATCCTCTGATACATCAACATTCCACTCTGAGTCAAATCCCACTACAAGCTGACCACTTGACTCTGGAAGACAACTCATAATTGCACGAAGTGCATTGTCAATTGACTGGGTTGAGTTTAGAACTATGGGTGTGATTGTAGTGGGAATGGAAAATAACGGAAGGGCTGAATGCTTTTCAACTGGAATAACATCTTCAAGAAGTGATGGAAAACACTCCTCAAGCATTCCCTTATCAGACATATTATCGGTATAGAACACTTGAGGTTGCTCATGGCCATATAGGTCCAGCGATGCCTTCACCTTCTTCAGCACATCCGTGAATTGTGAGTGAGCTTTAGAGGCAACAAAGTTGCACACCCGAATTTCGCCCTTGTCATTAGTGACCGTAAGCAATCCTATGAATATAGGAACACTGTCAATTTTGGCAATGTGTTTAGCCAGCTACAGTGTACATCAGATACTGTATATGCCAAGAAGAAATTGAGAACAGTACCTTGTGACTGTGATCAATAGCACAAACTCGTGCTGTCAACATCGCAGTGTGCTGATTGAAGCTATCCTTATGGCTCTCTATGAGGCTATCATAGACATCTCGAAACCACTGTCCACTTGGAACAAAACCATGAAAGCCTTTATCTGAGCCGTCCTCGAATGGAAGAAAAGCTTCGTAAACTTGACCTGGCATATTGATGCGGTCCATGAGAGTGAGCAGGTACTGACGGCGTAGTTCATCATATCGCAGCAAGTGCTGAACCCGAAACATGCCCGCAACTTGATGAGCACCCATTCCATTCTGGAGGCAGGACCGTAATACACCTAGCGCTCACAATGAAAGTCCACTTTGCCATGTAAGATGTGCTGGAAATTGTGCAGAAAGTTGCGGCGGAAGCTTGGCCAAGATACGGCGGTCCCAGCTGCGATAGTTCTTTTTACATGAACGACAGCAGTAACTATAACCAACGATCCAGAATGAGCAATCAATATCGACTATATGACAAGGATGGGGCAAGATCCCATTCCGGTTGAGACTTTGGTTGCATGAAGGACAGCTGATACCAATGGAAATGAGATCATCCGGATCCCACAAGAAGAACTGAGGAATAAAGAGATCCATTGGATGGAGAACAGGTTTTTGCAGGACCGACCACAGCGACTTTGTTGGAAACCAAAATAAGCCAGATGTATGCAGTCGAGACTGGCCAGAAAGGATTGAACGATCATCTTTTAATTGAGTTGTCACTTCTTTAAGGCAATCCTGGAACCACGAAGGATATGGCTTTGCATTTGTTGCCTTCTTTGGCTTCACTTGGGATGTCTCAGGATCCTCGAAATCAAAGTTCTTCTCTTCATTGTACTCATCTCTGTCCTCTTCAGAATTTTCCTCACCTAAGCTGTCTTTGCCGATTCCTTCAGCCATGAGTGAGTCAATCTGGTCCTCAGGCATCTCGTTGTCATCCATGCATACAGGGTGTGATGGGCACTCAGGATCAGAAACAATGCTTGGGACATGTGTAATAACATCAGGATCACTCTCAATCTCAGTAGAGAGGATGCTTGTGCGCGCTCAAGAACGGTGTGAGACGATAACGAAGACATAGATATATTTTTGGAAGGTACATGTTCAGAATGTATCAACAAAGTAGATGGCTGTTCTGGTGGAGAAGAGACAGCCGAAGGGGAGCGCATGGTGGAAGAAGATGGGTTCCGATGCATTAGAGTGTCCCATGTCGAGGCATTAGATCCAGAGCTGGTACCTGGGACAACCTTGAGAAAAAATCAGTATTTTGGAAAACAGACAGTAGTTGTAATTACTCACCAAGCCAATAGGTTGATATGAAGCTGGAGTATCTCTTCTCTGCCTTGCTAGATCCCTCTCTACCTGCTGTCTATGACCTGAACCTCGAGGTTGCCCAACAGGATGTTTCGGGCCTGCCTCTTCATGTGGTACATATTGCAGTACAGATTCTGAGCGTTTTGGTCGTCCCGGCTTGCGCTGAGGCTCATTCCTGGTACCGCTACCTTCGGTATTAGAGCTGGATGTGTTGGGAGGTTGGTAGAACACAAATTGAGTGTCTGCATTGGAAGAAAAGTTTGAAGTTGAGTCAGGCATTGTGAGAAGCGAAGATATGTGTATTCGATGAATATAAAGTAGAGCAAAGGCAAGATAAGTGGCGGATGAACATTGTTGTTGTTTGTGAACGCGAACAATAGAACAGCAGCGGAAATAGCATTCACGTGGTGTGAATATCATTCCTTAATGGGAAATTACTAATACAGCACTATTTGCTATCGCTATTTGCCACCACCACAAATAGCGAGCCGGGCTTAAGTCCAATAGGGCTGCTCAATTCTTGCATTGTTTCATTTCGCCCGCCTCACATCATTTTGCAACGCCAAGATATTAGTTTCCGATGATCGGCCGTACAGTGTAGTGCTAGTAGATTCTGAATAAACCTGTTTTTTCCCCATATTTCCGTGGTATCCTATACCTTGAAAGTTGTATTTTGCATGGTAGGACACTACTTATATGCCTGGAAGTAATTTTACTAACTAGAAAATTATTAAGGACCCTGTCCAAGCACTTTTAGATGCAGCGAAGACATTGGAAGATCAAGACAAGAGGTTGTCAAAATCGCCTCAACGTCAACCTCTAACAGAGACTCAGCAGCCTACACAGACTGTAGGCAAGCAATCAGCTTCTCCGAGTCCCTCTCCCAATGCCACAAAACCAAAAAAGCCCAAAAAGGAGATCAAAAAGGAACCAGGAAAAGGGCACTGGTCTGACACAGAAGCCGCAATGCTATTCAAATTTATTCTTGGCCCAGACAGAGACAGTACGTGGGAGACCCTTCAAGTCCATCCAAAGAGAGTTTTTAAAGATGTACGTGCTTGCAATTCAATGTACATTGTATTCTGATTCATTTCTGTTTATTAGGCTGCCGCAGAGGTCAAAACCCGCGATTTGGCAGCCTGCGAAAGCTTTTATGGTCGCTCTGTGAAGCTCTACAGGGCCATCCGTGCAATTCACAAGATTACTGGGGGCGGAGGCGATGCTGACAAAGATGAAAAGGAGGGTTTCAAACGGAAGATGGCCCGTGCAAAGGACTTGGGAGAGGAAATTGGTTCTTTGACTTTCGAGAAGATGAAGAAATGGATGGATAAAGGCTGCTATTTGCAGATCGGTATGTCAATCATTTCCTTTCTTGTGCATAGTGCTCACATTTTATTACAGTCTCGATAGTAATCCCAAGACTGAGCGCACGCTGAACATTAGTTCCGCATCAGACATCTCTCCACTCAAGCCTGAAGCTTTCCGTGCTGGAAATGTTTCTTGCTCTGAAAGTATGCTGGATTTGACAACCATGGATGATTCGGATGACGATAACATAGTATCGCCCAAGTTGGAGAAGGTTGCAGCACCCAAAACACCTGCCAACAAAGTTAACACACCCACAGCTAAGCCTGCCAGCACCTCTCGTGCATCCCGTGTGCGCGACCAATTCCAAGAAACAACAACTTCGATCACATCTTACTTGAACAATAAAGTAGGGCTTGACGAGAAGAAGCATCAACTGGAGGAGCGGAGACTTAAATTGCTTGAGGAGAAGGAGCAGGTGAATCGTGCAAGGGAGCTGTTGACGGATCCCTTCATTACAGATGAAATGCGGACTGAACTTCAGAGCTTTATTTTCTCTACTATCGTTAAGAAAAATTAGCCTTAGTTTTAGTAATTTCTAATCATGTGGTTATACAAATGAGCGGGAAACACTTGGTCTAGGATTTCGATTCGCATACGGTAACCAGCTTCACGAAGCGAGGCATCTGTTTCTCTGTCTGGGTTATTTGGAAGCCCATCGATGACCGCTGTTTCGTATCCATCACCATCGTGAAATAAGTTATCATCCTGAAGGATAATCTGCCAGATGCTCTCTGGATGATCGCCGTGAAAGATACACATGTTATGCAATATCATAAGAGCTTCAATGACACGGTAGATGCAATTGACATCTTCATGTGGTCCCATACAGCGGAGTGAAGGAAAGCGACCCTTTAGCTGCCCAAATACATGCTCTACACTGATACGAACAGACAATAGCTTGTAGTTGAAGTCGCGCATCCGTTTACAGTCACGCGGCGTAGCTTTTGCAAGTTCAGGCTCACTGAAAGGTCGGACAGTGTATGGAGAGGAAGGGTATCCTGTGATTCAAAGAATGAGAGAACATTATCACATTTTCATTGTAAACACACACCTTTATCAACCAAAACATAATAGCCATCAGGAAGATAAGTTGCACGATGTTTCCAGAAGTGTGATTGCTTCCAGATCCTTGAATCGGTCACAGCTGCAGGCCATCCAATTTCGTACGATGTAATCCTTGTGCGGTGGTCAACAGTGGCTTGAACGGCAGCCTAAAGGAGTACATACATTAGAGCAACAACGATGGACAGGAAATTAGCCAACGTACCCCAAAAAAATGCTTCCGGCCCATGTATTGTGTCCCGTTTTCCAAAGGCTTTTCGTCAAACCGAATCAGCGATCCATCACCACTCCCACAGCATTGAGGAAAGCCTATCTGCTCTTCAATTATCCTACTTGTTTCTTGCAAGTCTTCAAAGCAAGGAAACCCAATGTAGCTGGACTTCAGTTCCCGTATGGCCCTTGTTACACGATGACAGTATAAAAAGACAGTGCCGTGACCAATATTAAGCTTGAGGGCAGTGTCCAGACTATCTAAGCCAAGCATCCCATAGCGTATGAGGAATGTTCCGAGCTGATACTTGACTGGCCGCTGTGGTTTTTGTCCAGTTGATTGAAAGATAGAGTTGGAACTGATTTTGTGGTGAAGTAGATCAAACATATGTTTTCCCATTCTGAACAGACACAGAAATGAAAAATCATCGAGCCATATAAAGAATATCATGACATACCTGAATACCAAACGAAATATACGGTCTGGAGCAAGTAAACAACACTGAAAGAAATCCGAAGGTTTGGGAAACTGATTGTAAGGACCACGACTACCATCTCCAGTTAGACTGCTTGCTAGGTCCATATAGCTCAGGCCCAGAAGCTCCAGAAGACCTGCAGCACCATATTCATCCAATTCCAGATCCTCTTCCCAAGTTTCCTCCTCTCCATCCCACTCGAAACGAGTATCTTCCTCCAGTAGATCACCCAACTCTTCTTCTTTGTTGTTCACCTTGGCGGTCCCCGAATCTTCCTGTAAAGTTGAAGAAGCAAAGAGAATAAGTGAGGCTACATCTGAGAGCTCTTTCTGGAGCTCTGCGATAGTCATTAAGAGGGGAAACAATATTTATTTCAATGGCTACGGTACAGAGTACACAGCCGATGCATCGGACCGGCATCAGACGCCACTATCTTGGTCAAATCTTAGTCGTTGTGAGATGATGTGAGGCGGGCGAAATGAAACGATGCAAGAATTGAGCAGCCCTAATGGGGCAGGTGCTTCACATGGCATAAACTTGAAATCAGCTTGCGCCCGCCAAACACGATTTTCAACGCTTTTTCAAAAATTGAGCTGTCAGGGCAATTCTAAGCTAAAATTTCTTGGATCCTTGTAGATTAATACTAGAGGTATATCTCTCTCTTTTCTCTCTTTTTTCTCTCTTTTTCAAACTTGAAAAACTTGAAAAAACCCCAGTCTCCACGGACATAAACCATAAGCCCATTTCCATCAGGTGGTTCAATTTGCCGAAAGAATCGGGGTTGAACGCCACGCTGAGCGTTCGATGAAGCTCGCTTACCTTTCGCTCTCTAGTAATCCCGCTTCCCTCAAATTTGATTGGTACGACT
This sequence comes from Rhodocollybia butyracea, assembly GCA_015501585.1. Classification (NCBI taxonomy): domain Eukaryota; kingdom Fungi; phylum Basidiomycota; class Agaricomycetes; order Agaricales; family Omphalotaceae; genus Rhodocollybia; species Rhodocollybia butyracea. The sequence continues at coordinate 60,040 of JADNRY010000143.1, read as the reverse complement.
CAGGCAAGCGTGCGCCAAGTTCCATGCCTTTGCAAATGGCCTGCTTGGATGAGACCCCGGATTAAGTGGACGCTGGTCAAGCACATGGTCATTGGTACGTCTTCTGATTTCTCTCGACTTGCCCCGTGAGCTTGGACCCACTCTTCCGAATCTTAGCTATATACGAACAACATAGACTCGGAATTCTGCAACCTCGGCAACGTACGCTGCTTCAAAACTCAACGAGACGAAATAGAAGGTATGCAAGTTCTATGAGTGGGGAGGAGAGGAAATATTGGCGTGTTTCCATGTGCGTTGTTTATGATTTGATTAATCCTCGAATCCCGACTCGTTTCTAGAATCGATCCTCACTGAGCATCATACGAAAAAAGCGCTCTTTCATATGCGCCTCGAAATTGTGCTGTGACCCAAAAACTACGAAACCCCTCCAATATCGTCGAATTCACTAGGATGCCCGTTGACATCAATGTTGGGTGCGGCGTAGAACCGAATTCTACAGTACCCATTGTTACTCCAAGTTTAAACACGAAGGCTGGTTTTCTCCGACCTCTCCTCCACTGAAGAGTTGGTAAGGGTTACTGTCACCGCCATTATCTCTGCAATCTCTAACGTATTCTCCTTTAAGCCAAAACTGTGCCGGCTAGAGTTTTGTTTTGAAAAGGCAGTCAAACACTTATGAATGTAGTCCGATGACCGTCACCCATGTCCATACTAGATCAGCACTAATATAGTCTGCCATTTCTCTTCATCGCTGCAGTTCGAAAGAAGCTCACGACATGAACGCGGAAATCTAAATTGTAACTCCGATCTAGGGAATGTAATTGACAGGTTGTCGTTACCTCCCCTGCTCGTCGACATTGGCTGGAGCTGAGTACTGCGAATAGGGCAATCCGTACGGCGCGAAAGGGACTACTAGCATTGGTGCAGTTCGGTGGATTCGGAAATTGTATCCAATACCGCAATGTAGTAACGCGTAACGAACAGCAAAACAGCAAGGGAAACTAAAGCAGTTTATGCCTTATATATAACTCATCCCTTCAGAACCACTTTAATCAAACTCGCGCCCGTTTTCATCTCACCCGCTGTTGCTGTGCCAGTCCCTGGAAAATTGCAACGAAAAAATCCCTTCAAAGATCAAGTTGTGACCGAACATCGAGTTCCGTAGAGGTATGCCTAGGGCGTATGTATTTAGAGGGAGACGTTGTCGAGAGATCCAGGTTGTGGACTGAAGGCTTTATGGACGGTGCGGGTGACATGGAACGCCAATCCGATCTCTTCAGGCGTGTGAGGAGGACTCTGCCACCTAGATGATATCTAGATTTAGATTTTTAGTCTCATTGGGGTCATCGCACCATGCTCTCGTCAAGGTTTATGGTCACTGTGTACTCCCTCGTTTGAAATAAGCTTCAAGTTGGAGATGCCAAATCTTGCCTGCACCGCTAGCGGCCCTATTCAGTGCAAAAGGAATCTGATTCATCTTCGAGACCCACCTTTGCTGCCCGTCATCCTAACCCATCCAGCGTCTCCGGCGCAGAAAGCACCGCGGCAGAAAATTCCAGATACCTGGTGACGGTGACCCCGCAGAACCACTTGTTGGGAAGAGAGGTTGGAGAAGGTGATCGGGAGTATCTGGATTTGCGTGCTCCTGGAGTGCGAGAAGGCAAGCAGCGGTGTCATTTTGTTCTATGTTGGGAAGTTCTTTTGTACCGTTCGTAGATCCATCGAATTCTATATAATTCATCAGAGCGTAATCGAGAGCTCGTTCAAGCTAGGGCGAAAGACGAAGGTGATGGTAAGGAGAAACCAAAGCACGTGTACGGCCCGAGCTAAATCATTCCGGCGAGTTTCACTAAGACAAGCGGCTAGCTAGACCCAGCAATAAAGCTTGACCAGATTGTGGAACGGCGTTGGAACGCAGGACAGTTGGGCACAAGCAGCAAGCTGCGGTACGCCTAATAAACCTTTTTTTCGTTGGTTCCATCCTGACTTGTATTTTTTTTCTGCACCAATTATTGTCATTCTTATTGTCATTCTCACACAGGAACGAAGCATATTTGGGATCATCGGACTACCGTCAAGAGGACTGATGCTCAAGCCTCGAGCTTGAGGCGCTACGAAGAAAACACCCTCGGACAAAGGTTCAGCGCTCAGCGCTCAGCGATTATCCGCTGTACAGTTACGCGTCAAGATTGCGATATGACCGACTGAAGCTGACACTGACAGCAAAGCAAACAAAATCTACTTATAGGTTCACAAAACTACGCCCGAGATAACGCCCGGCTGCAATCCAAACTGTCACCATCTTTCAAATTTCTGCATGTTTTCTGCGTTCGGAGAGTCAGGACTGGAGGGATGACTAGGGTTGTTCAATTTCAATTGGTTCCGAATCACAGGTAAGCGTAAAGTCTTCATTTGGTGTAGGATCGACGCGTATGTTGTGAAGACGAGGCGACCGTTGCCTTTGGTGGAAGTTGGCTTCGCAGTGGTCAAACACGAGCTGTATTGAATGATAGGACACAGCCGATCTAGATCGCCTCTCCATATAGCGCACGCTAGGCCCTTGCCTACGAATACATCTGCATGAGTACGTCGTTTGCCTTGTCAACAAATTTCTTGCTAAATCTGAATTGTCTCGAAGCACGATAACTTCCTCTTGACTGGCCCGGAATCAGTGTCGATTCTGAAGTCCTCTACACTGTCATGAATCGCCAGACAGAGGCGTTTGGGCATGCTCTGACTTTGTTACTCCGAGGATACAATCACGAAGATCGGCTTGGTTACAAACAGTGAGTATAAATGCAATTGACGTTGTTCAGACTAGCACCTAGTCACTGGAATGGGTTGTAGTGAACGGAGTACCTGCCCTGTTCGCTCTTATGGGCACATAGTACCATGCGCGAACAGTACCCTCTTTCCACGCATCGCCCTCCAAGTAGGGTCCATGAACAAGCAAGGCAGAGCAGGAGAAGAATCAATCCGAACTAGGGACAACTCCCAAGAAAAAACAATCCTGAACTGACCTCGAGGCTACAAGTAGCTTCGTTTGGGCATCGAGGAAATTGAACAATTGTAATCTTACGTCGAGCCGGAGACAACCGGCGTATAGCACCTGCGACCCCAGGAAAACACATTCCTGGAACAACTCAACAATTTGTGGGGACGATAAGATTTGGTGAGTTAGGCACTTCCTTGGGCTCCGGTTAGACGTGTGATAGAATAGAGTACCTTCGGATTGTTCAAAATAAACAATTCTGATACCGGCGGTTGAGCAGCGGTGCCTGCTCCCCAATGATCATCCATCAAGGAGGTAGTCTTTAGAAGAGGCTGTGGGTTCCTGAACGCTTTTGGATAGCCAAAATAGCGTGTCCGAAAATCTATGCGGCTCAGTCTGCGTAACTTGGTTCTCCGTGTATTGGAGGTTGTCCTTTTTGCAGGACGTTGAGTTCGTTTACCAGTGGGACAGAAGTCCAGCAGGTGATAGTTTCAGCCACCCCCCAAAAGCAACAGCACGGATATCTCCTTCCTTTCCATCATCCTTCTTGGCTTACTTCAGGTTTGGCATAGGATTGATAGTTTCAGCCATTCTTCAAAAGCAACAGCGCGGATATCTCCTTTCTTTTCATCATCCTTCTTGGCTTACTCCCGGTTCGGCATAGGATTCTTTAAACAAAGTAAGGAACTGTATCCGAAGTGATAGACTCGGATGCTGTAGTAATGGGAGAACCGCCTCTGGTGTCAACGGGCAACCACAGTAATGTACATCATCAACAGGCAGGGGTAGCGACTCAAGTAACGAAGCTTTACTGGGAAAGGGAAGAGTCGAATCAACAGTTTCGCAAAAAGCGCAATTCCGGGCACAAATTCATTAGCGTCATCTTTCGGTTTCGTGGAGCGTACCATACTGACCACTATCCTATCTGAGATTAGATTCTTCCCCCGTGGCTGAGCAGATCTGACTATCTTTGGCTTGAACAGAGTATCCATATGAACAACTAGAACAAACGACGACGGATTACTAGAATCAAATTAAATGAAGTTTGGTAAGAGTTCACCGCACTGGTAATTCCACGAGTCCACACACCAACCAGTACGTGTGGTTCAAGTCGATAGAGTTTGAGATCTGGTCCAGCACTAATGATTCTTTCCCAGTACATGACTCCAAGCCGCTCTTGGCAACCCTATGTTTAACGAGTTCACTGGGCAACGGTCAAATGAATCAGAGGGAGGGTATCAAGCTGTCCTGTACTTCGATCCTTTTTTTTGGGTTGGGGCGTAGAACTAAATATTGAAAAATATACCTTCCACTCTTCAATGTTGGCTTCGATTTGAACAACGTGCTCATTTACTTGCTCCATTATCTTAAATGATAGAGCACATGGCGGCCGTGTCAATCAATGGAGAGGTATTGACAGTAGATGCTCACCCAAAATAGCATGTCGAGTGCTGAGGTGATTATATCGCAGCTAGGCGTATTGCAAAAATGGAAGAAATTTCTGGAAGAACCAAAGAGGGACATGACTTAAACGCGTACCAGGTACCGTATAGCAGAGATGAAGCCCTTTGATATATGTTTACTGAAAAATACTTCGGCAAAAAGTTGCGGCGTATTAAGGAAGAAGGTGTACATACAAGTTTTACAAGTCGGTATTCATCTCTATTGTACCTAAGATTATGAAACTCCAAGGAATTAAGCCGGTCTCTGATCCCACCAATAGTAGTAGTAGTAGTAGTAGTATAGTAACATCACCTATTTGTCAGCGCATGTTCCGGTTCTCAATTTGTGCTAGATAGTTCTTTGTTGATGCCAGTCATGATGATGATTCTCATGGTCCAGCTGTGGAGCAGTGTCCATAGTATAAAAGAGGTCGGATACCTAGTGGCGTAATTTCAGCAATGAGCTCCCTTGCCAGTTTACCTGCGGACCAAAGAAGTTTGAAGGCTGCAGTTATCCTCGTCCCGGGAATTGTTGTCGAGTCTGCTTTCTTTGGTGCGTCTGTTACTTGCCCTTTAACCAATCTCTCATTCATTCTCTGCCAGGTGTCTTGACTTTGTTGACCACAGCATCTACTATCACTCTCTGGTCAGTTGAAGTTTGCAGTTCAAAGCCAGGGAAACTGACTTAATCTTTTTGTCATATGCGTCTACAGCCGGCAGGGTATAAAATTTAGACCACGTCTGTTCCTTTTGTCAGCCACTCTCTTTATGTATATTGCGTCTGGAACGCACTGGGGTTTTAAACCTGTATACTTTGATGAGGGAATTACAAGACCCACAGGCATGGGCGGCCTTACCGTCACAGCAAATATTCTTGTGGTCCGAGGTGACTTACTATTGCCCTCTTCTTCAATGTGAGTCGACTTGCCCGTAATTGCAGCTCGTACTTGACTCAGTAATGTCTTTTACAAAGTTCTGGATCAGTGACATGGTTGTAATGTGGCGCGCCTGCACCATCTGTGGATGGCCGCGGTTTACACAGATAATTTTTGTTATCTTTGTCATCCTACCTGTACGTTACTTAGTATTGAGGACTTTGAGAGACCTAACTTTACTGTAGGTCATTCTTTCAGTGGTTGATGTTTCTAGGGCACATGCTACACCAGCAAACCTTGCTTTTGAGCCTGACTTATTTGGAGTCACTGCTCTGATAATCTCCCTTATGTCGAACCTTTGGGCAACATCACTAGTAGGTCGCAAGGCCTGGTGTGTAGTCACTTGTTATGTGATTTTGCCCAATATACTGAACCTGAGCTCCAAGGCTTCATCGTAAAGACATACGCAATCGTCTTGGGAGCGGTAGCCGAACAACAGCAGCGGGAAGTATTTTGATACTCCTCACTGAATCAGGGGTTCTATATTCTTGTATCTGGGTGAGAAAATATTATCCCTGTTGTAGTTTTGGTATTGATATTACTATCTCTTGTAGGCGTTATTCATCATTAGCACGGTGTACACAATGCTACGTGGCTCAAGTCGTGCTACCCATGCAATTGCCGGCGCAGTTCCACAGCTGGTGGTAATGACTATTGCAATACATCCTTGTCCGGTGGACTGATGGCCATTTTTTTTTTCCTCAGGGATTGTACCCCACGCTCATTATCCTCCTTGTTTACTTACAAAAATCACACTGGGACCATAAAGATTCACATGACAAACATAGACCTGTATTGTCTACAATGGTTGCTGCTGCCCCACAATCGCACTCAGTTTCAGTAGCCTCAATGCAATTTTCGCAGAAACTCCTTAGCTGCCACTGGTACAGATACTATGGAAAGCATGCACGAGCAAGGGTCGCAACCTAGGAGTCTCACCTCACTACAGGAGCAGGAGTGTTCTGCTGTGTAAGCAAATGCAAGTTCAGTCGGTGATAGATGAGAAGTTGGGCAAGGAGTTAGACTCCCCAAAACGATGCACGGTACATCGTTAACTTGAACCGGTGGGGGAAGAGAGGCTCTACTATCTAGGAAGAGCTGAACCAGCGGGTCCTCAAAAAGCGCAATTCTGTGCACAAATTTATTAGTGCCATTTTTCGTTGGCGACGGCTCTATCAAAATCTACGAATTATTTCCATAGTGGCTGGAGGACGAGAGATCCAGGTTGTGGACCGGAGGCTTTATGCACGGTAGACGATTCGATATTGACATGTAGTTGACAGTGACACGGAACGACTCTTTGTACTGCCACCACCTATTAGTCTCATTGAGTCATTGGGGTCGAAGAGAGACTGGGTCATCGTCGATTCTGAAATATTCGACAGTCTACAGTGTAAGTTCCAGAGTCTACAGTGTCATGGATCGCGAGACAGAGGTCTCTGGCGCTGATCTGACTTTGCTACTCCTTACGCCGCGACGATACAACCACGAAGATTGGCTTGGCTACAACTTACAAGCAGAGAATATAAGTAGAATTGACATTGGGTACCTACTCACCGGGATGGGTTGGAACGGTATGTAGCGAACGGAGTGCCTGGAGCCAACAACTCGTGCTGAGGTCATTGTAATGGCTTTCAGAGATATACAAATGCAAATTTGATCAATGATGATAGAGGTAGAGCCGGGCGTGACTGAGGATGACCAAGGATGACTCTGCCAGTCAATTTCGTGACTAGCGATAACTGCATACAACTGTTTTGTGAACCTTCAAATTTTCAATTTGCTCTCTTGGGCTCAATGCACAGCAGTGCCCCCTTATGGGCACATCCATATGCAACCAGTATTCTCTTTGCACACCCGATGTGGAATACAACGCTGAATACGCCGTCTGCGCGGTTAAGCAGATCTCTTGTAGCATGGTTAGTGATGGATTTTATCAATGAGAATGCACGGCGGTGCCGTAGACCCACCGCGATGCTGTTACCGTCCTTGCAGCCCCAAATCCAATCCAGGCAGCGTCCGAATCTAAGTCGTCTCCCGAGACTCCTGCCTTTCGAGAGAACAGCAAGGTTGAAGACCCAAGCTATTCGTGAAGAACGGAACGCTTATCATCTTCGTTGGCCATCATATCCATAAGACAGCATAGTACCCACTGATGAGCTCGCCGAGACCAAGTTAACACATGCCACGCAGCCGTTCTGCAAGCCGCGAGCTTGGGGACCAGTGGTCCCATTTTCAACTGATTTCCGACGCGTGCGGTCAGAATGCGAAAGAAACTGAAGAGCAAGAATTATCCCTATCCTGCTTTGGTTTTCCAACTTTGCTCGTTCCTGAGCTGATAACCTATGTCATATTCACGCTCACCTAGACCCGCTCGGATGCTATGCAGTTTGATCCTCGTAAATCTGCAGAAACAGGAACAAAAAGAAGAAGAGGAGGGATAGACGCCAAGATTTTGCCTCAAGCAAAAAAAAAAAAAGAATGTCGAGCGCTCAAAAGTCACACTCTCTTGCCTCGTTCGCCCCAAAATTGTTTGGTACGACTCAGGCAAGCATGCGCCAAGTTTCTTGCTCTTCTTCCTCTTGAAAGACGATCTGAAGGCCTGCTTAATTGAGATGACGAAATAGGTGGACGCTGGTCAAGCCCATCATGGTACGTCTTTTGATTTCTCTCACATTATGCGAACTTGCGACTTTGGAACCACTCTTCAGAATTACAGTTATCCACAGCTGTACACGAAGCAATAGACACGGAATCTCGGAAGCGTGCTTCAAACCCCAACGACGTCTGAGTTACCAAAGAGGAGACATTGATTCTACAAATGGCAAGGAGTTATATAAAAATATCGGCGTATTCCGTGTCTGTTATTCCCTGAATACGATACCCGCCGTGAAAGAGGTTGCACACAGTCGTATCCAATACCATAAAGGAGTAACGAACAGCAAAACAGCAAGGAAAACAACAAAGCGTTTTTCCTCCCATGATTGCATTTGTACCTCTTCCCGTTCTGTCTTCATCCACATCACCCACTGTTACCGTGCCAGCCCTAAAAAAAATCACAAACCACTCGTTGGTGACATCTCTATCAAAATCTAAGAACAGGCATAAATTGAGTCGTGACCGAATATGGATTTCCGTCGTGGTAGATGGCTGTGGCGTATGCATTGTGTAGTCCAAAAGACGCTGGTGCGGGAGGAAGGATTTGTCGAGAGAAGGCTGTGGACCGGAGGCTTTATGGACGGTGACACGAAGTGAGGACTCCTGAATTAGTACTCCCTGGCTCAAGTTGGAAATTGTCGCACCAACGCTAGCGGTCCATATTTACTGCAAAAGGTATCTTCCTCGAGATCCACACCCATCCGCCCGACCGACACATAACAGCATTCCAACAATTCCAGACGCGATGACGTGAGGGCGGCCACGCAGACTTGTTGGAAGAGAGGTTCGAGAAGGTGTTGCTGTTGCGTGCATGTGGAGTTTGAATTTGAGGAGCCAAGCAGCGGTGTTCTTCGTAGAGCAGAACGAACTCGTTCAAGCATCACGTGTATTATTGCATAAGGCCCGAGCTTTACACTCCGACGACTTCACGAACGATAACGGCTACATGGGCCCAAAGATAAAGCTTGATCAAAATCTGGAATGGTATTGAAATGCAGGACCGTTTGGTACCAGCAGCAAGCTGTGGTACGTCTAACACATGTTCTTCATAGTTTCTTTCCTTTCCCTTCGATTATTTTTCTCAAACTCACACAAGAACGAAGTATAGCTGGGACTCTCGGAATACCGTCAAGTGCATGGCTGCTCGAGCCTTGAGCGCTTGAGCTTGAGGCTTTAGTTTGCGCTACGGATGAACAAATACTCAGCGCTCATCGATATTCGCCGTACAATTATGCGTCGGGACAAGGCAGATGGAGGCTGAACGGAAAGCAAACGAATCTACTCAATAACCACAACTACACCCCAGATGACGCCTTGCAATTTATGACACAAACGCCTCCAAAACTACCATTATCTTCTTTCAAATTTCTATCGGGTTTCTCTACGTTCGGAGAGCTAGGACTGTGGATGGATGAAAGGGCTAGGGTTTTTTGGCTTCAACTTGTCCCAAATCCCAAATAAATGATAAGTCTTTATTCAGGTGTAGATTTGGAAGAAAATCGACGCGTATGTTGTAATGACAAGGCGACTGCCATTGGCGCCACTTGGGTTACGCGGTATTCTACAAGAGCGAGCGGAACGCAGTGGTCATATAACATCAACGACAAGATACCCCGGGCCCCTTTATGGGGTCCGAATCAGGAAACAGCTGGATCGTATGGTGCACTTGCTTTTACATTAGACGTACGCAACCGACTGGGTGCGCCGTTCAACTGTCAAGCCAAATAATCCTCGCTGTGGATCTGGTAATGCAGCACGATAATCCGGAATTTCTTCTCAACAATGCATGAAGGTTGTCTGCAGTTCATTCAATTTCTAGAGTCCATAGTGCCAGGGATCGGGACAGAGACCTTTTGCCCTGCCCTGACTTTGTCACCTCTTCCGCCGACGATACAACCACGAATATTCACAAGCGGTGAATTCAAGTACAATTAACGCTGTTCAGACCAGTATCTAGTCACCAGATTGGGTTAGAACGGTATGTACCTGGAGCCAGCAACTCGTCCAGAGGTTGTTGTAACGACTTTCAGAGATAAATGAATGGTGATTCGGTTGATGATGGTAGAAGTGGAGCCAGGCGGAACCAGGGTCACTCTGCTAGTCAATTTTATGGCCACTTGCGATGCTGCATACTGCTGTTTTTGGGCCTTTCAATCTGGTCTCTCGAGCTCAATGCACCGCAGTTCCCTCTTATGGGCACATAGTACCGTGCGCGAACAGTACCCTCTTTCCAAGTGTCTCCTTTCAAGTAAGACCCACGAACAAGCAAAGTAGACCGAGAGAAGAATCAATCCGAACTAGGGACAACTCTCTAGCAAAACATTCTCGAAACTGACCTACAGGCTACAAGTGAGCTCCTTTAGACATCGAGGAAATTGAACAATTATATCCTACGTTGAATCAGACAACCATTGTCTAGCAGTTGCGACCCGAGGAAAACTTTAAATTCCTGGAACAACCTCTACAACCTGTAGCAGCGATAAGATTCGGCAAGTTGGGGGCTTCTTGGGGCTCTGGTTTAACGTGTGATAGAGTGCTGTTCGGATTGTTCAGGAACCAACGAATCTGGTATCGGCGGTTGAACAGCGGTGTAGCAAGATGGAAACAGCGCGAAATTACCTGCTTCCCCAAGGATCATCCATCAGGAAGCTAGTCATTAGAGGCTGTGGGGTTGCTAGATGCCTTTCAATAGACAAAATAGCGTGTCTAACAGTATGCGGCCTCAGTATGCGTAACTTTGTTCTCCGTGTATTGGAACTTTTTCTTTTTGCAAGGACGTGAACTCGATTAGTGGGCGGAGATCCAGCTGGAGATAGTGGAGTCGGCTATTCTTTCAAAAGCAACAGGACGGTACCTTTCCTTTCAAGCAACCTTCCTGGCTTCAACGTTGAGACTACGGGTTCGGCATAGGGTTTAGATAATATAATAAAACTGGGTATGGAATTCAACAGGGTCCGATGTCGGAAGCTGGAGTAAGGCGTAGAACCGCCCCGGATGTATCAACGGGAAAAATCTAATTAGACTCTGCAGAGTGATGTACATCGTTAAACAAGCGGGGGCAGAAAGAGCAACAACGGTTCCTCAAAAAGTAGAATTATGTGTCATTTTTGAACTGGGGAAGGGTCTCATAGGGCGTACCACATACCCAATCCTAGTCGAAGGTGAATATTTGAATCCTTCTCCTATGGCCGAGTAAATCTGATGGACTTTAACTCTAAGAAAGAATCTATATGAACAGCTGACGACGATCACGTAGAACAAATGACAATGGATTATACCAGAATCAAAGCAACTTCATATATCAGTACCAGTATGCACAAAGTATGCATTGATTTGAGTTGATAGAGTTTGATGTCTGGTACAGCGCGGATCGTTTTTTTTCCCACTCTTAGCAAGCACGGAGGTAAATACCGTTCTTGATACCGTTCCTAACTGAACGGGGGTCAAGTACGGGAGGGTATCAAACCTCAAACCGCCTGGTACTTAGATCCTTTTTTTCGGGTGGGCCCAATTGTACCCTACCAAGACCAAATACTCCAGCCAACATCCGAGGGCGGTAACTCTTCAACAGCTGGTAACAAATCGTCCTTTGTTCGTCCTACCATGGTGTGGTCAAATGCCTCAAATGTGCTGGTAGACATGTAATGATCAGTTTCGAACTCATTGAAAAATCAAAACAGATATATTTACCTTCCACCGTAACAACCTCTAACCTTGGCTTCACTATAAATACTTGCCCATTCACTTGCTCCATTATCTAGAATGACAGAGCACGCCACCATGTCAATCAACAAGGGTAGTACTTCAAGTTGAGCTTGACAGTAGACGTTCACCCAAGATAGAACGAGCGACTTAGAGGATGTGGTAATATTGCAGCTAGGTGTATTGCAAACAGAGAAGAAGTTTCTGGAAGAACAGGTACCCCGTAGTAGAGATGAAGCCCTCATGCAGACAACGTTTGGGCATACACATCAACAAAAAGGTTTACAAGTTTAGTTGACTGTTGGACTAATGATGAAACTACGAAGAGTCAAGCCGTTCTCCTATTCTACACTGCCCTCTTGTCAGTGTAAGGTCCGGTAGCGTGGATGCGTCCTCGCCGTGTCTTGAACGATTCAGCCCCCCATTTGTTCTTGTTACAGTGGGCCACAGCGGCTCCTTAAAGCTTGAACTTGTGACATGAAAACTAGATAGTTCTGCTTTCTCTTGAAAGATAAGAAGAATCAGAGCCAGACCAATAGGAGGGTTTTTTTTAGCCTCTCAACTTGAGCTAAGTATTCTGGCCGAACCCATCATCTTGGGTAGCTGTGTGTTGATGATGATGTGGTTAACCAAAGATCATGATTTTCATGATGCTCCACCTGTAATCAAACTGTTTCATGGTATAAAAGAGGCCGGCCGCGTAGGGGCGTAATTTCAGCCATGAACTCCTCTGCCAGTTTCATTTACGCAGAGGAGACCAGCTTATCCGATGCAGTCAACCTGGTTCCGGGAATTGTGGTTGAGTCTGCACTGTTTGGTGCGTCTCGTATCCGCACTTTAACCACACTCTGATTCATTCTTTTCTACTGGCAGGTGTCTTGACCTTGTTGACCATGGCATCTACTATCACTCTCTGGTTGAGTTGAAATATACAATTTTAAACCAGGGAAACTGATTGATCTTTTTTTCATATGCATCTACAGCCGGCAGGGTATAAAATTTGGACCGCGTCTGTTCCTTTTGTCAGCCACTCTCTTTATGTATATTGCGTCTGGAACGCACTGGGGTTTAAACATGTATACTATGATGAGGGAATTACAAGACCCACAGGCATGGGCGGTCTTACCACTTGAACAAATATACGTGTGGTCCGTGGTGACTACTATTGCCCTCTTCTTCAATGTGAGCTCCCCCGCCTGTAGTCACCAATGCAGCTCACACTTAGCCTTTTTACAAAGTTCTGGATCAGTGATATGGTGGTAATGTGGCGTGCTTGTGCCATCTGGGGATGGCCGCGTTTTACGCAGATAATTTTTGCTATATTTGCCATCCTACCTGTATGTTGTTCACTATTGAGAACTTCGGAAGACTTAACTTTGTTGTAGGTCATTCTTTCAGTGGTTGATGTTTCCAGGGCACATGCTACACCAAATGACAATTCTTTTGAGCCTGACACATTTGGAATCACTGCTCTGATAATCTCCCTTATCTCGAACCTATGGGCAACATCACTGGTAGGTCGCAAGACCTGGTGTGTAGTCACTTGTTATGTGTTTTTGTACAATGTGCTGACCCTAACCTTCAAGGCTTCATCGCAAGGATATACGCAATCGTCTTGGGAGCGGTAGCCGAACAACAGCAGCAGGGAGTATTTTGATACTCCTCACTGAATCAGGGATTCTTTATTCCTGTATATGGGTAGGAAAGTATTATCCTTGTTGTAGATTCGGTATTGATAATACTATCTCTTGTAGGCCTTATTTATCATCAGCACAGTGTACACAATGATACATGGATCAAATCGTGTCACCCATGCAATTGCCGGCGCAGTTCCACAGCTGGTGGTAATTACTATTGCAATACATTCCTGCCCAGTAGACTGACTTGGATGACCACTCTTTTTACAGGGATTGTACCCCACTCTCATTATCCTCCTTGTTTATCTACAAAAATCACATTGGGACCATAAAGATTCACATGTCAAGGATAAACCTGTATTGTCTACAATGGTTGCCGCTACCCCGCACTCAGTTTCAGTAGTCTCAATGCAATTTCGCAGAAACTCTTTAGCTGCCACTGGTACAGAAACAGTGGAAAGCAGGCAAGAGGAAGGGTTGCAACTTCATCTAACCTCACTGCAGGAACAGGAGTGCTCTGCTGTGTAGGTACTAAAGATGGACACAAGTCCAAGTCAAGTATACTTGGACTTGTTTGCACAAGTACTTGTGGCCTCAAAGGCCTGACTTGTGACCTGTGCAGGAACCGTCAGAAACAACCTGTAAGTATTTTCGCAAGTATACCTTCAAGTACTTGTGTACTTACTTACCTATATACACTAGTTATACTGTATATTAGTAATAAAAACCTGTATTATACCCATTTATAATGATTTCATACTTTAGTATGAAGTAAACTCATACTGACACTAAAGATGGACATGAGTCCAAGTCCAAGTATACTTGGACTTGGCGTGCAGGTACTTGTGGCCCAAAAGGCTTGACTCGTGACTTGTTAAAGACCCGTGGAAAACGAGTCAGTGACCTGCAAGTACTTGTGACTTGTTATCATTGTGGGTCAGGTAAATAATAGACAAATAATATTTATTAACTACCATCTTACTGCTTAACTACAAAGGAAAGGTACATATCTACTCAGGGGACATGAGGTGATGTTGTATGGCTTTATATACATGCTCTGCAGTTACCAAAAGTGGGGTATCTGTCCAAATCTTGATGATTTCACCTTGATATGCCACTTTAGGCACCTGATCAGTTACTTTGACCTGTATTTGATGCAAGATGATAGATATTAGAACAAGACTGGAATAAGCCAGACTGTTGAGTCTTCACCAATCTACATTTATGATATCTGAGGGTCCTCTTTTCCTTGGCCAATTGAGCCAAAAGTCTGTAATTTAGTTAGGGGAGCACCCTGTGCATATAATAAAATTGTAGTGGAGGCAGCAGAGAGCAAGCAACACCACGGAGGGGCACCACAATCAAGTACTCTAGTGTTCTAGTCCCCCCCTCAGAGGCAGACTCTGTATTGATATTGTCATCATTCCTTAGTCCTTTGTGCATGTAAGGTTGTGTTCACTAGTGTGAATTAAGGACATTGCCAACAGGGCTAGTACAATAAACTACACAGTAGTGAGTATGATATTACTAACTAAGGTAAGTTTGTAATTATTGCTCAAGTGGTACTGAAAATACATGCATTTATATGCCTTGGACAAGTCACAAGTACTTGCAAGTACTTGGAAGCCTGACTTGTGACTTGTTGGTGACCCATCGGAAACAAGTATTGTGACTTGCAAGTACCTGTGTGGGCACCGGACTTGTGTCCATCTTTAGTCACAGGTTGCACCTTTTTGTGCCAGTTACTGGGGCTGCTGGTCACTGGTTACCAGAATCGGGGCTTGTGTCCATCCTTACACCATGCTAGCCTTATAGTCATCAGGAAAAGCTGTTTTTGCCTAGGAGACCCCAGAGTGGCCTAAGAAAGACTAGGTGACCTATGAATCCTATGGCATCCTAGGATTTTGGGCTTTTCCTAGGCAGCCAAAGCTCCTGAGGGCAGAGGAAGAGCCTCTCAGCTGGATAACAGGAAGGACATGATGGTGAGTGGATGGTAGTCTGCGTGAAGAATGCAGACCACCATCACAGATAGAGGACGAGAGGAGCGGGGAATATATGGTCATCTGTGAGTTTTGCCCAGACTTGCTGACTATCATCAGACTATCGGGTTACACTGGGCAAGGAAGAAGAGTAGATTTGGCTCAAGTCTTCACAAGTTTCTCGTGAAGACTTGAGGTACAAAGAACCGATCGGCCTCAGAAGACAGATATCGGCTCTGATTTTGTTAAGATTGTGCAAGACCAAAGGGCCCGAGTTGGGACCGAGAGGGATATATCAACGAAGTTAGTCTCGGACCAATATCGGAGATAGGAGAGAGTGGGATGTGCGGTATAGCTATTAGCTAGACCCTCATCATGCCGAGTAGTCCCAAGAGAGACTGAGATAGATTTGGCCTATGAAGGGCCAAAGAGTATAGAGACAAGAAGAGTACTAAGACGGAACTTAGTCGGACAGAGTGTCTTGGTTATCCAAGTTGATATTTAAACTGAGGTCTACCGTACAAAGTACCACTACTTATATACTAATGGAAAAGACAATAGTCGGGGACAAGTTTGGGAGACTGAAGTAAGTAATATCAATATAAGACAATAGAACTGAATGGTAATAGAGTCATAAGATAATAAGGACCAATAATATGATAGTCCGAGTGAGGCCAATATCTTCTGATATTGGACAAAGATAAGAAGTAAGAGATAAGATGAAGAGATAGAGGAATAGATGAGATAAGTATCAGAAAGGATTCGGAATGATGCCGGAATGATGGCCATAATGATCCGAAGGTGATCCGAGCCTTGGTGAGCCGGCATGATTGTAACAGATTTCTGGGCGCTGGGAGGTTAACAACTTTCAGGGGCAAATAAAGAGCTCTGATGATGGGATTGGTGCAATACTAGACCAAGAATGAAGAAACCTGTGAAGATACAAATACAGATCTCCTTTGCCACCAACATAGTTAGATTTATTTAATAGCTAGTTCACTAGGTGATGGGATTTAGCCTAGGGATGTTATATATTTAATAACTACAAAAGGTATAGATGTTGTGGAGCGTAAGTATTATTGGAAATGCTTCAATAATCTTCAGGGTTGCTGGTATTGATATAGCATAAATACTACTGGCGAGGCTTCAGTAATATTGTTGTTTCCGGGTCTTCGCTATATTGGGATTGGACTTCAATATAGGCTTTGAACTATTCACTTAATTGGTATGTACTCAATAAGTAATTTAGTTAGGTAGATGTATACTCAAGGTTAATCACTCAAGTAAAGTTCAGATGTCAGCAAAGTATAACTCTCATAGTGGTGGTTACAGAATAAGAAGTCTGGGACCTGAAATCAAATACCCGGCCTTTTATAGGGTTTTGGTAGGTCTCGGTTCTGCACATGACTCGTTATGTGTAGAATTGACTATATACCTATAAGTAACTACTTACAGGCCCTTTAACTATTTACGGTCCCGATAATTGACTAGATATGACTACCTACATATCAATATGACTAGTGTACAGTACTCGAGTCATGAAGGCATTTATGGGGATAGATTCTGAGTCCCGAAAATGGCTCTGTAAGATACCATCTAATCACCAAGATCTGTTTGATTGGTTATTGATAGACTGTCTCGATAAGCGCTCCCATGCACTTGATTCCCGTACTTAGGCAGAATGCACTTCCTGACAAAACCAGGCTTTAGAAGAATAGAATAAGTTTATAGCTATAAAAAATTGAGCTTGGAAAGCCCAGGAAAAAGGGAGGTAATATCTCACCTGCCCAGCGCCTATCTGTGGCTTCTCTTTTCTTATTTCTTCCACCATGGGAGGTATATTTCCTCCAAAATCCAGTGTTGGGAGCTGCTGAGGGTCCCCGAGCCCACTAAGTCTGATGAGGTTCTTTGAGGTTGGCAGGAGTGGAATAACGAATAAACACCCATCTCAAGGTGCTCAAAGGATTGGTTGCTGCCAAAATAGGGTAGGAGGCTCACAGGCATTTGCAAAATTTTGCAAACAGCAAGGAGTGACCAATCTTTCTTCTATACCATGCCATTGTTTGACAACTCTTTTCTTCAGCCTCTAATTTTCTTTCTTCAACATCCTGGGCTTGTCTTACCACCTGAACTGGCCCCCTTGGCTGCAATCCTGGCTCAGCAGTTACCTGGCCCGCCAAATTTGGTAACCCTGTCTCCTTCTCCTGCACTGCTGGTAAGTTCTCTACATTTCTTTCTTCCAATCCATGAGGCTAAAAATTGCCAACCTTCCTCACAGGGCCAGGTCTCAGAATAAAGGTGGGCACAAATGCACATTCAAATGCATTCACCATTCATCATGTGAATATGACCTCGAAGTCATATTCACACTCGAATGACCTCTGTGGGGACGAATGCATTCGCAGGGAGCATTCAAATGCCCGGAGGCACACATTCGACCATATTTGTGGGAAAGTCAGTGAATATTCTACGGATGTGGAGACAAATATTTTACATCAGTTTATACCTACTACCGGCTATAACGGTCATCCCTAAGATGCTGTGGGGTTGTAAGAACACTACAGCGCTTGCACATGACCTTTTCTGGACCTGCGCCGGCTTGCTACAGGCCCGTTATAATTATTACTAGTAATTAACACTTACCAGCATTAATACTAATACTTGCATTAATGTACATTACTACTTCAACCAATACAACTTACCTTGGTAGGGATGGGGTCCTGGGGGATGAAAGCAAAGTTGCGGGACTTTATATATGGTCCCGCAAGGACATGTGACCTATCAAACGCCAATCAACGTGTTTGGCGTTTGATAGGTCACATGTCCTTGCGGGACTTTATATAAAGTCCCGCAACTCCGTTTCCTTCCCCATTCCTCCCAGGTAAGTCAGATGTGTGCATATTATCGTGTATTCTGATGTATATTAGTGTAAGTATGTACAAAAGGCCATGGCAGGACCTTTAAAAGGGCCGCACGCAGCCTCATACAGCACAAACACTTGTGCTTTTAGCATTGTTAATGTAATTAAGTAATTATACTTATTATAATACATGTTGTGGCCTGTTATGGGGCTTCATAACAGGCTGCCGCAAGTGTATATATTTATTGGAGAATATTCACAAATATTTGTGAATATGGGTGGCGAATATGGGTCTGTCTGAGACCAATATTCACATTCGAATGACCTACACACCCGAATGCACATTTGTGGTGCTGTAAGCATTCATATTCGAATGCTGAATGCAAATATACTATCCGAGTATATTTGTACCCATGCCTCATTCATGCCCATCTCTATCTCAGAAACCAAAGACCGAGATTCCAGTCAACCAGAATCTCAGTCTAGCAGCTATTGCGGCAAAATTGACAAAGAGGACTATATGGATCCAGAAATGGGTGAGGATTTACCCAACTCAGACTCTTAGGATCCAGATCTGGAGTCTTCCCTCCATACCAAGCTTAGATCCCAAAGTTCTCCTTCACCCTCCAATGCTCTGGAGGTGGAAAATTTGATTAACACCCTGTTAGAGGGCCTAGAAAAACCTAGGAGCTCAGTGAGTCAATGTCAATTTCTGGAGCTCCCTTCTCTTGCTCAAACTCTTACAGAAAAGGTTGCATTCTACCTCAGTAGAACATGATTCAGCTGGCAGCAGGGAGTTTTGGTTAGCCTCAGTGGATGTTTCTGCCGGCGATTTGAATAGAGTATTGGGAGAGGCATCTCCTCACAACTTCTCTTAGTATAACCAGAACTTTCCATCTTATGATCACCCCCACCCTGCTGCCAATCCCAATGTCGCTCTAGCCGCCTTACTGGAAGTACCAGTGGGGGTCCTAGGTGTCCCAGAAATGGAGTAAGCTCATGACAAAAGAAACGTAAAGTTGCTCATTGAAATTATGAACCTTCAAACATGGTGGAGGAATTGAATGCGGCAGAAAGATATGAGGCTGCAGAAAGTGCCGCCCCCCCCTTCAGACAAAGTTCATACCAAAGTGGTAGTATGGATGTTACACCTAGCAAGTGTTCCTACCAGCCCCCTTTGGGTGGAAGAAATATGGGAAGCCTTGGATCTTATGCACAGCTGGACTGAGCAGGATGAAGTGTTAGGTTCAGATTCTCTGTTACATTTGGCTCAGAGATGTAAGAGGGCCAAAGCAGTGGATGGTGGGATGCATTTTGTTTGTATGATCTACAAGTTATTATTCATGGCAAAAATAAACAGGTGAGCTGCTTTTATTCTAAAGAATTTAGGCTTCTTACTAACAGATCTTAGTGTCCTTCATTGTCATCAGGGCCTTACCAAATCCAGTCTCTCCGCTAGCCTCTCCTCACTATTACATTCTGGTATATCTAAAGAAGACACATTAGACTGGTTCAACGCAGGTTCTTGATGGGCCTGTTTGGCTGCTGCAGGTATATACATTCCTTCCAAGCATAGTTTGGCCTTTGGATAATGTGTTTAATCAGGCTCTGTGTACATCCTCATGTTGATTGCCAGCCATGAAATGGAGGTGAATTTATGGTTGAACTGTCTCACCCCTCACATGATAATTGGAGGGCTTGGGGACCAGCTAAGACAACCTACCAGTCAAAGTAAATTATAAACTTAATATAACAAAATTTTTCTAACTCATTATCTAGAGTTGAAGGATGAAGTAAAAGACCAGATTGTCCCTCAGTTATTATATCTTTAAAGGCAAATCCCTCTCATTATTCCCACCATGTTTTCAAAGAATATTGGTGACTGTCTGAATGTACCTGAACATCTGGATGTTCAATCTTTGGAAATCAGTTACCAATTTTTCAATAGCTTTCATCAAAGGTATTTCTCTTATCTTTAATTATGCAAAGTCTTTCGGAGCTTCTATCCTTAACTGAACTTGTAAATGCCTACCTCAAAATACCGATATCTGGAAAGAACTGCTGAAGGTGGAACCAGATCCTTCTGGAGCTTTATCTTTTCATCAGATTGGAGCTTCTTATCTAACTGTCTCTTCCGACGTATATTGAGAGCCAGAGCAAGATCCAGATGAATTTGTATCTGTTGGCAAGACCAAGGACTGCACTTTGGAGAGTACCACTTCCTTTCATTCTTTTAGCAGCACTTTTTCCATGAAAAATGTACTTGCACATACTGAAAGGGCACCTCCTCATAAGACAAGAGAGCCTCAACAAAAACAGTGAGCTTTAGCATCTCAAGCCAAATCTGTTGAATCTTTGGAAGATTTACATCATAGGGTGAGTGGTTTAGGGTTTTGCCTAATATTTAGCTTATCATAAGTTCAGCTGAAATATAGATACAAGGAAGAAGATGGTCATTTGAGGAGTACTCAAGGCTGGTTGAAGATTCCACAAGAGCTATTCATAGGGTATGTTGACTTGGTCTAGTCTTGAATTTTGAACGAGTTTTCTTTAGATCTGAGCTGCAAGTGAAAGATAGAGAGGGAGATCTCATCTTTCATGTAGATTTCACTCTATCTCAGGAGAAAAGGAACCGTCTACAGTTAACTTTACTGGCCTGGTCCGGAGCTTTCAAACACACTATCAGTGCATCAGCAGTTTCACAACCCCGTGGGAGGGTATAGGTCTACAAGACCCACACCCTTCCACTTCCCACAAACTGGTGTGTGGCTACAAGGGACATGTGTAAACCCACACTGGTATTTTTCGAGCTCCCACACCTCCCACACCCCCACACCATACTATCCCACATCAGTCTTACACATACATTGATACTAGCAGTAATAGTCATTTCAGTATCTAGTAATTCACGTTTGTGTTCATGTACAACGAGTCGAACATATTTATTTGTTACATAACAGCGACAGGAACTTCAACAAAACCGTGATACGAGAACTGAACTCAAGAATCAGAATACAGCTGAAACCTCCCATACAGAATTTTCAATGTTTCACTTCAGCTATTTCTCTAAGTACAGACAAAAGGTAAGGAGAGAAAATCTAATTGTAACATAAACAAACTTAACTTTCAACAGGGTGTGGGTGCTCCAGAAGATATCCATCCCTTACATCTTCGAAGTGTAGATGGTAGTAAAACCAACCATTCCCAATTCCTCATCTATGGTGGAAGTGATATGTTAAATTTTTCAGAAGAATACAATCTTTTAAGCACTACTTTGGGAGAGACACTACAAGAGATAGTCACTAAGGTACAACCCACTTAGGCCCTGTTCGGGAACCCGGGTAGGGTTGGGTAGGGTTGGGTAGGGTAGGGTGAGGTTGATTTTGCCAAAAGTCTGATCTACTCGGACTGGGTTGAGCTTGGGTAGCTACGTGGAGTCACGGATTGGACACGAGTAGTCACTAGTGTCACAGTATGTTATTTTACAATCAAAAGTGATATTTGGCCAATCTCTACGCATTTTTCATCGTTTCAAATGGTGTCTACACGCGTACAGACATCCCAAAAGCTGTCTAGGCCTCCAAACCGTCAGCAGAGACTCCGAAAATTTCTCCCAGCAATTGCTGGGGCACTTTGTGCCTATACTTTGATGACACTTCCTCGTCTTTCCAAACCTGTTGAACGGGTTCACAATTCAATATTGACCGGCCAAATGTGGGTTGATGAACTGGTCCATGGTATGAATTCACTGTCTATTATTTTCTATCACTGATAGCAAAAGGCCATCCACGGCGTATACGTGAATCAATGGGAATGGCTTGTCATGTATTTCGATCACTTGTCAAGGAAATGCGTAAAGCAGGACTTTGTGACAGTCGCTATGTGAAAGCAGAAGAAAAAGTCTCGATTTTTATGCGATTAATGATCTATGGGATGGGTAATCGAGAAGCACAAGAGCGCTTCCAGCAAAGTGGAGATACTATCTCAAAATCCTTTCATACTGTCCTCGGTATTGTTTCCAACTCTCATTTCTATTCAAAGTTTGTCAAACTTCCCAACAATGAAGTTCCATCTATAATCAAGGAAGATCCACGCTTCCAGCCATTCACCGGTGCTCTAGCCGCAGTTGATGGATCATTAGAGGATGCTTTTGTTATGGAAGAGGATATGGGCCGCTACCGGAGTCGCAAAGGTCGTGTGTCACAGAACATCCTAGCTGGTTCTACATTTGATATGGAGATCTGCTACATGATGACTGGGTGGGAGGGTAGTACAGCAGATGGTCGCTTATGGGAAGAAGCACGTCAGAAAAATCTTGCCATACCTCCTGAACAGTACTGGCTTGGAGATGCTGGCTTTCCGCTCTGTGAAGCATGTCTTGTGCCCTATCATGGTAAACGATATCATCTCAAGGAGTGGGCAAAAGGTAACCAAAGGTATTTCACTTCTTGCATGAATTAAAAAATTGAGGATTGACAACAGTGCAATAGGCCAAAAGACCGAGAAGAACTCTTCAATCTACGACATGCTCAGCTGCGAAATGTCATTGAACGTGTGTTTGGAGTTCTGAAGCGACAATTTCGTATTATGCGCACAGCTCTAGAGTACCCAATCAATGTTCAAGCTTGGATTCCGGCAGCCCTTGCAGCAATTCACAACTTCATCCGTATCCATGATCCGCGGGATGAAATCTTCACAATCGCTCGGGAACTCGAACAGACTTGTGCAAGTGATGAGCTTCCTGCTATTCCACCAGAATATTTCTCTACACACATCAGTGTTGAGGAGAAGAAAAGAGCAGAGGCAAAGCATGATCAAATTGCACAGGCATGTTGGAATCAATATCAGGAGTATCTTAGGCGCATATGAACATATCTAAAATGATAGTATTCAAGTAACGACTACGTAGTACTATAAACAAGTATTTTATCAAGAACAAACAACAGTATTATGGACTAAACGAGCGGATACAATAGTAGAAAGGAGCGACAATTATCAAGTATATATCAAACAAAGGGATGTTCAGCTGCTGCACTGATCTCAGCTTGAATGAAACGAGTACGACGTTTGACACAGTGAATAGCAAGGTATGTATCGGCAACACTAGTGTCGCGACGGATGAGCTTGAATGCATCAATCATCTCGTTATCTGACAACTCGTTATTGTTCTCCACACAGGCGATTGCACGAGTTTTCCGAGCAGGAGAAAGGACTGAAGGGTTATTATCACCCATGGCACTACGAGCAAGATCACAGACAGCCTCTGCCATCTCAAACCCCGCATTGCTCTGCATTGGCTTACAGCCATGAGCACGCTTTGCAGGGCACTCAGTGAGGTCAGACGTGGCAGGTACACGCTTGCGCAAAACAGTGGCAGGGGTGGCAAAGTCTGTACTGGAGTTCTGAACCAGAGGGCGTCGAGCTGGTGTTTGAGAGGAAGTAACGCGAGCAGAATCCTGAAAATGTTTAAAACGACAAATCAAAAAAGAAATTTATTTGAGGCGTACCTCCTCTTCATCGCTGTTGTTGTCCTCTTCTTCAGACCCAGCTTCTCCCTCAAGAGGTCCCACAGCACCCAAAACACCAGGAAAGAAAACACTTCCTCCAGTTGCAACTTGACCCTCGATAAGGTCCAAGATCTGGTCATACAACAGAAAGGACTTCTTATGCCAGCACTTCAGTTTTGGCTTGCTCTATGTGTACAGATTAGAATGGAATAAACACGTTCAATAATGAAAGCAACGCACCTTTATGAGATCTTCCCAAACTTGATCAGTAGCAGTGGCAATGGCCCGTTCGGCATCCCACCCAAAACCTGACTTCTCGCAAATAGATTTCACGTCTTTCAGATTCTTCTTGAGCTACGCCAGATGGATCGTCAGGCAAGTCAGGTGAAAGACCGTAAATACAAACTTACAGTGCCCCAGCGGGTCTTACACATCTCACTGGTTTTTTGCGGGCCTTTGGAAGTAGCCATAGAGAAAGCGAGTTTGATGGAAGCGGCCTTGTATGCATCATTGTGGAATCCACCATTGTCCGTTTGGAAGCCACCACTCTTCTGTTCCTTGAGAACAGTTACCAGGACTTCGTCATCTACAGTACTCCAGATTGCCTTCTTTGTGCTGGATTTTTCGGGTTTTGGAGAAGCAGTTTGTGATGTTTCAATTATTTCAGACATTATAGAGAGGTATTAAAGAGAGTACAGGAAGAAAACACGCTGAGATTAACGGGAAATTGAAAGAAAGGAAAGAGAAATTGAAAGTCACGCGTGACTTTCAACCTGAAAAGTTACCGAACGCCAGAGTAGGGTTGGGTTTAGGGTAAAAATTCTGGCAACCCAGCAGCTAACCCATCTTACACCAAAATCTGACCCTACCCAACCCCACCCGGGTTCCCGAACAGGGCCTTAATAACTTTGGATTTTATTAACTCACTCATATAGGTTCTGGAGCGTCATCCTGATATGTTCACTTCACAGGAGTTAAAGGAACCATTGACATAATCCCTTTTAACAATACATCTCCTGTTTGGCCTTTCAATCAAAGTTTTGTTTTGAACCTGAACTGTGTGACACTTTTCCACAAGGACCAAGGTGATCAGGAGGGCTGTATAGTGCTTGTTCTGCTGCCACATGAAGGAAGGGAACTATGTTTGAATGAACCAAGACTGGTGTTGGAGATGAAGCATAGCAATTTTTGTGTTTTTCACTTTGACCACTATTCCCATTTTAACCTGCACTACAAAGGTCTTTGAGCCTCAACTGTCATTCACTCAGATAAAACTGAAGTGGCATATCAAAAAGATGAAAATGGTTGGGACAAAAATTAGCACATTTTGTAGAGTTGATTGTACTTAATATTTTGGCTGTAAATGGATTGATGCTCATAGTTACATGACAGATCTATGGATTGGCAGCCATTTGATAAATAAGGCAAGATACAAAGGTTTGCTTCTTACCCCCACCTACCACTTTCTTTTTTTTAGTTTTATTTTTTCCCCATGCCTTCTAAAACTCACTCTCAGAAAGACACCTCTCAGTCTAAAGGCCAAGTCAAACCAGCATCTAAAGCTAAAGGCTCTTCCACCAAAGGTCGACAAGTGGCACCAGTGGCACCAGCCGCTATCCCAGTCAAACCCACCAAAGCTTTGCGTAAACCAAAAACTAAAGCTAATGACAAAGCTCAAAAGCTGGACTGTAAGTGTTTATTTATCTAGCCTTCCTCAAAGTCACCTTATTACTAGAAATTTGGGCCTCTGCCGCTGCTTTGAAAGCCACTGAGCCCATTTCAGAAGACAACATTCCTGTGCCTAGTAAAAACCAAAAGAGGTCTTCTGGCACACTGTTGGAAGAGGGTCAGCAAAGAAGTAAGTTTTAGAGCTTAATCTTATATTCCCTTTAGAAGCTTCTGTACATTAGATACTCAACAAAAGATTTCCAAGCCTAGTTCCACCCCTGACCCAGAAGAAGAAGAGGAGGCTCTTCTTCATGCTACTTTTGGTATGTTCATAATCTCTTGAGTATTTTCTTCAGGTTAACCTTCAAGTAATATAGAGGATGATGCATGAGTGGAAGTCAAAGATGATCTTATGGCTTTCAACAAATCCAAAGGGGATGACTCTCAAGAAGATCAGCCTTCTAGTGATAACAAAGATGTCCAGATGAGCAGCAGGGACCAATCCCCCACTCTTGTTGATGAAGACCAGGAAGCTGATGATGAAGGAGGAGACAATGGAGTATCTTTTTATTTTATATTCTTTTCAAACATTATTAGGCCTAATATCGGCCTAAGGCATGTAACCGTACATTTTGACATTTTGTACATGTTATACAATGCAATAAGAGAGTTATATGGAGCCCAAGCGTGATAGCTGTTGCCGAGGCAAAGAACTTAACAATAATACTCAGCGAGCCATGAAGGTATGCCCACAAGCATAGCCTAGAGCCAAGCTAGCGAGGATACCTGGGCTGCCCAGAGATGTAACGCTAGATTGTCAATCTAGTTATACCCAAGAGTGTATACTCTCTAAACTACAGGAAATCTCGAAGAGGGATAAGTACTAAGCCAACATGTTACTTGAGGGAAGGAATTATGAGGGAAGGCATCCCTTGCACTAAGACCCCAATGAGCTATGTTAAGATGTGGACTTTACAGTCCGTAACAATGGACCAGAACGATCCCAAGGAAACTGTAGAGGTCTATTTGCGGCACTGGTCGTAACCGTGAGGATGGTAGAAATATGCTTAGTGGTCCTACGGAAAGCTACGCGCCGGGATAGCCTTGGCAAATCGAAACATTTGATCTTAGAAATCATACACGGGAGGTCTTATCTATTAAAGCCAACTATCGGGAATCACTTGTACATACTCAGCACAGTTGCTCGAGACTATCATAAGTGGTGTCGTTGGAGAGCTAGACAACAGGCCTTCTCGAGAGAATGCTAATCACACTCAGGATGAACAGAACTATCCGAGGAATAGAATGAAACTCACCCAAGGGAAACCAGGCGGTGAGTGATCATGAAGCGTAAAGGTACTCCTGACCCCGGAGAATTGTGGAGTAATTGGAGAAACCTCACTCAGATCAAAACACTTTAAAACTATGTTCATCCTCACAAAATCATATTTTACCTCTGATATATACCCAAGAATGGACTATTTCTTTATCATGTGTACCATATATAGGCTGGAGTTTCCTTTCCAAGCCAGATTCCTCTGTTCCACTCTCTTTCTGTCTCTCTCTGTATCTGTTTCATCTATGTTTTGTATTAAACTCTCTCTACTCAGTATATAAGCCAGATATATTTATTCAATAAGACAAGTTTCTTGCCCTCAACTTGACTGCTAAGACCAGTGCTCTGTAGAATGTCTCCACGGGATCAGTAGCGTGACGCCTCCTGACTTGGTTATCTTAAGAAAGTAATAAACTTCACACGCTTCGCAAAGCCCATTTATATCTTGATCGAATTTAAGTGTGTAAAGTTCTCTCGAACTCCAGATCAACTCAAATCTAGTTGCTTCCTTAGAGGGGACGGCTTCTAGTAAGGGATTATTCAGCTCCAGAGTGAGGGTTCCTTAGTTGACTTCTTCACAAAGTTAGACGAGCCACTAAGATTGTGGTACGAGTTCCTAGTGATTAAGTTCACTCACAATATCGTAGCTTGGCCCAGAGTTTGGTCGAGGACTTTACGGCATCACAGCAGCTAGTGCCAGAGTTTGCCTAGGGTTGTTGACAAACCTCGAGATTACTATTCTAGCTAGAGCCAGAGTTTGCCTAGGAGAATCTTAGTTTTGTTGTATTGGTTTTGGTTTTGGTTAATTGATTTGGACATACACATCTGGTTCCCTTGTATACTCATACACCCAACTAGGCTTCTCTCGACTTAGTTCTAAGAGTTGTCTAAGCTTAGTTACCCACATTAGCGCTACAGTCCTGAACTTGGAGCAGTTGTGCGCATACATCCGATATTACAAGACTTTCCCTTGGGGAATCTCTGACAACCCGCCCTCGCTCCTTTATATATTGATAGTCTGGTTAGGCGCGGTAGTGTTTTTGTTAGGTTGTTTTATAGCACCTTTCGCATACCTACACATAAATACCCAAATAATGTTCTCTCTCTAAACTCTGTTAATGTTTTAATTAGATTGAAGTGGATGCCACTCCCAAACCTCTAGTAAAGCAGAAGAAATCTGTGGCTTCCACTCTGAGACTGATTCACCACAAGAGGGCACTCTATGCCTCTCATTCCTATTGTTTATCTGCTAAGCTTAAGGGTGCCACATCAGGAAGAAGTCCCTATGGCCCAGGCAACCATATATTGGCCCAAGATGGTCTTAGTGTAACCAGGGGCCCCAGTGCACCCCAAGACCACAGGTACTTCCAAGTCCAGGGTGCCAGGGTCTACCCCCCAAGTCCTAGGGAACCTTAAATTAAATTGGAGATCCCTGAATGTCCCTGAATGTCCCTGAGCTTTCCTGGGGCTCTCTGGGCTTCCTGATGCACTGGTCTCAGTCCCATGGTCATGCGGTGAAACTTTCATAAAGTTACTACCAAAGAATTTACTCCCCGTACCAATCAACTAGCCACTGCGGGTAAATTGGATGTCTGTCATGCTAGCACCACTGAACAGTCTTTTCCTGCCGCAAGACAGCTTGTCTTTTGGAAGCTATTTGCAAGGCTTTGACTACTAATCCTACTCTTGAAGAAACCTTTGACTGACTCACCCAAGATAGTGACCTTCAAAAAGCTGCGATGACTTATGTCAGTTACCTTTTGCTCTCATGTTTGAAACCACTGATAACATTTGCCTAGGTTGGCTACAGTAGAGGTGGTCTTATGACATCCTTGATTTCTAAGGCTTGTCAATACATATCTAGCCATTATGGTCTTCCAGGAACTCATACTCAAGGTGACATCAAGACTATCATCTCTTTTCTGACCACTGACAGTCACTTCAAATATGGTGACATTAATGTTGAGGTGAGTTTATGTTTTTAATGATTCTTTTCTTCCAATTCAGCTTTTTTTTAGGCTCAGACATATGATAAGGATCGGCCTTATGGTACTGATGCTATGCCTCACATACTTCAACTGGTATTTTTCCACCAAAGGAGGCGCTAATGTTCTGGCTTTTGCAGAGATTGTTGAAGATAAGAGAGTCAAAGCTACCACCATTGCTCTTGCCATCACTATGGTAAGCTTCAATTTCCTATATCAGAGACTTTACTAGATTATATACAGATCAAACACACTCTCTTAGAGTTTGCTGAGGGTTATCATATCAATAAAGATTTTACTGACAATGCCAGAGGGAGGTGCAACTGAAGTTTCATCCCTTAAATAATGAATCAAATTGATTCCTTCTTTCAGATATGCCTAGAGATGTCCACGAGTCCAAGTCTCAACAAGTACTCGCAGGTAAGATCCGTGGGAAAACTCGCAAGTATGTGACTTGCGGATCCCAAGACCCGTTTCCCATGGGTCACCAACGGGTCACAAGTCAAGGTTTCCGAGATTTTGCAAGTACTTGCAAGTACTTGTGACTTGTGCAAAGCATAGTATACATGTATTTTCAGTACAACTTGAGTAATAATTACAACTTACATTGGTCAATAATATCATACTTGCTACTATATAAGTTATTGAGTGCTGGTACACAGATATTAGGTTGTAGACAGCTCACGGCGTTTAGGCGCTTAAATTGGCGCCTAAACGCCGTGAGCTGTCTACAACTCAAAACCTAGATGTGAGTACATATTTACTTCATAACATAGTATGAAATTGATGTAAACAAGTTAAGTACATGATTTTGTTAGCATTATATACTCTACAATCAATGTATGCAAGTAAGTAATGGTAAATACTTCTGTAACACTTGTTTATTAAATGAAACACAAGTACTTGCAAGTAATACTTGCGAGTCAGTGACCCGTTTCCCACGAGTCAGCCACGGGTCACAAGTCAGGCCATTTAGGCTGCAAGTACTTGCACTCCGGATCCAAGTATACTTGGATCCGGACTCGTGGACATCTCTACTTGACCTGTTGCTGCAATATTTTGCACTTCGGATGGTGTCATGATAGGGAGCTACCTATCATCGAGGGGGGGAGATCGACCCAGAAACCAAAATTGAGTCCTATTTATGAGACTGGATCAAGCCGCGGTCATAAAACCCGTCAATCCTGCTCTTGGCTGTGAGCCACTTTCTGCGGGTAATAAGTCCAGAATGTGCCGTATGATACATGATAGCTTTACAGGCCCATATTAAGTGCCTGGGACCGGGGCCGGGCTCAAGAGCTGCGGCCAGGGCTGACAAAAATCCTGAGCCCGGCCTTCCCACAGGGCCAGGGCTGGGCTCAGGTTCAGCCCGCAGCTCAGTGCTTTGTTCTTTTTGTCAGTGTATCGGTCAAAAACAATTACATTGTGGTGAATATTAGTGAGTAATTCACTCACAAATATACCACTAGAGTCATACACCTCACAACGTGCCAATATAAGTTCATGGATGGTCACACAAAGCAACAGCTGTTACATCAAAACCCAATATACAGTTGTGATTATCTAGTATGACCGCATGTATGGCGAATAGTCAAATAGGACCAGGTTCAATATAGTAGAACATAGAAGGTTAAGATCCCATCTAGGCAAAGATAACCCCTAAACTCACTCATAATTCCAGTGCTGATGGGCCCCGGCCGAATGCTCAAAGAAATCTTCAGCCCAGCCTTGAGCCCTGCTTCAGCCTTATCAAGGTCAGGTCAGGCTAGGGCTCAGTAGGGCTGGGCTCGGAGGGCTCAAGGGCTCACAGCCTTGGCCCGCACATCACTAAGTGCCCCCTTCAAGCTGTTCATGTTTCTGAACTTTGATCAAGTATTCAAAGCAAGTCTGGTGGACTGCGGGGATTTATTCAGTGTGGCTGGTCTGGCCAACTCGGCTGAGTTTTATGATGAGCATCTGCAGGTTGGATCAGGATTAATAAAGCCCACTAGCTCTACAGGCAGCGAGGGTAACGGTCTTTGAGCTTATGACTTGGCAGCGGAGGACTGAACCCGACTCCGGATCTGGTGTATGTTATGGCTTGGAGGCTTTGATACATGGAGAATACCGTATGCCGACTGACGACTGTATAAAGATGGCTAACAC
Organism: Rhodocollybia butyracea; assembly: GCA_015501585.1. Lineage (NCBI taxonomy): Eukaryota > Fungi > Basidiomycota > Agaricomycetes > Agaricales > Omphalotaceae > Rhodocollybia > Rhodocollybia butyracea. The sequence goes on along the minus strand of JADNRY010000143.1, from coordinate 29,194 downwards.
CAACTGTATAAGACATTATATGACATCATACAACCGCCGTACTTCACGAAAATGATACTGTTGATAGGGCTAACTATGGGTATGTGGGCAGAAGGCAAAACAACACCAACACAAACACACAATCAGACTTTTGAGTTCTGGGGTAATTCAAGATTGATCAATGGACTCTATTGCACAAAATGCTCTATAGTCTCTGGGGTTCTCTTTGTACTTTAACTATTCCTTTCAAAACAAGACTCTGGACTTCAAAACTTTCAAACAAGACAAGACTGGGACTTTAACTTTCAATCAATCAACAACAACAACAACAAGTGCAAGGTCTCTTTCTTTGTCTGTTCAAATGCAATTCAAGTTCATTCAAGTTCTGTCAGAAGCAAAAGCACTCTGAATAATTCTGTTCTTTTTTCTGCCAGAAGCACCCTATTACTACAAGCTTGACAGCAAGCCAGTTAACCTGGGGGGGAGGGATGCCTGCTCTTTCTGGAGGTCTCCCCTTGATTATATACCCAAGGAAGCCAAGAGTATTGGTAAGGGGAGCATGTGCTCTGCATACAAGGCTGTATGGCATCATATGGTCAATTCTATTGTGAAATTTTACATCAGACCCGGAAACGGTGAACAGAGACCGCCCCATGAGGTCGTTTCACTCTATTCAGTTCCATTTCGGATCAAAGATGTTCAATCTCGAGTTCTTGGTATGTTCTTTTTCATTCATTCTTGATTGTCAGTACTTACAGTGACTTATGACCGTAAGTAAGTGTGAACCAGTAGTCCACAGGTTCTATAAGTGAGGGAGGACTTGAAGAAGGATGTATCTCAGCTATTCTCGCTTCGATAATCGTCATCTAAGCCCTGCAACATCAAGTTTCATTCTAATCTTTGAAATACTGCTCCAAGGGGACAGATCTCAGTTCTATGCTGGAGCATCGGAAAACCACCCGGTATCGGGACGTTGTACCGTATTTCCAACTTGTATAAACTCGTTTCAAGGGTTCATAAATTTTCTAAGGTCTCTGATTGATGGGCATTGAAGTATGAGCATATCTATAGAAATATAGGTATGTCTCCTCCTAGTACCTACTCAAATCTCGTCTCTATGGTCGGGGAACTCATGGAGTATAATGCGGGAGGGCAGGGGACGTCGACGGGACCTGTTCGGACTCGGTTTGACCCCCACTCTTGTCCTGTATCATCATGCTATGCAATTATTTGAAAATGAGGCATTTATCCCAACAACTGATGTAACCATGTTCTGGGACCGGAGAAGTACCCTGGATACCGGTATTTCGATGCCGTCGGATGCCTATGCACTGCTTTCGTTCGTTCTAGTGCTTCAGGGTCTCTGGTACATTTTATTTCTTGCCCCAGATTGCCCTTTTGCATGTTCTAAGTTTTATACCCTTAGTAAGGTATTATCATTCTGAGAAAGCATTTCCTATGGAAGGGAAAGCTTGTAATTGAGTGCTAACTAGTGAAACGATCTAAGAATCGTCCAAACGGTCTGCAACATCGAAGGTTTCATAGAAAACGGCCTCCTGGTGAGGTAGTTTCAAGTAAATCAATTATATCAAATTGAGAGTATGGGCCGAAATGGCCGATGTTTTGATATCAATGTTAGGCCGTCGTGCGCGTGAAGCGGTGGCAATACAGGCGTTGTACGAGCTTGTCCGATTTGGGTTTCAGTGAACACAGCACTGGGAGAAGTCCTCCAAGTGGTATGAACACTACGTATCATGCAAAGACTATCCAGTAGTGGGCTCTAATCAACAAGGCGCCATTTTGTTCGCCACGAGAAGTTAGGTAGACACGGGAGCCGTCCTGAAGACAGCGACGACTCCCTGAGCGGATAGATTAGCGCGGAGCAGGGTTACTTTAATACAATGTTCGTATGTCCATGATAAGATACAGAGAAAAGGGTGTAGGAGGGAGGGTAGTGCAGAATACACCAAAATGGCTTGTAAGTAACTACGTGTGTCCACAGTCAAGTTAGAAAATAGGGAAAACTTGTAATGAGAAGATTTACCTGAGGGCTCGCAGTCAAGTTAGACAAGGGGAAAACTTGAGACTACTGCGGCCCTCAGGAGTATAAGTAATTAAGGAAAAACATGAGTAATGAGAAATCAAATAAACATTCAATTTGAAAGTGCCGGGGCATGAGCTCGAACCGATGGAAAGGAGAACGGGGTCTTAGGCGCGCTGAGCGTACACTGACCATCGGTGAGTGAAGTGCTGCAGTGAGCATGAGGCTGAGAACACTTACCTCGTTGATTAGATTTTTGTAAACTCACAACTTTAAATCCAACTAATCAACAAGGCGCCATTTTGTTCGCCACGAGAAGTTAGGTAGACACGGGAGCCGTCCTGAAGACAGCGACGACTCCCTGAGCGGATAGATTAGCGCGGAGCAGGGTATAAGGTAGAGGAATGAGAGTTGAGCGGATGTGATGTTGGTGAGCGGTGATTGTTCAATTGTCGCGTCTGCTGAAAAGCAGCGCGGTGAGCACGACAGGGTGAATTCGGATGTATAATTTGAATGCCTCGGAGGTCCAGCGACCTGCAGCTTGGATCAGGTCTGCGGGTGTGCCAAGTTGTGCAAGGAAAGTCGCTCCGCCGGATCGAAGTGAGTGACCCCCAACGTTATCAGTGGCAAATTGTTTGAGCCGGCGAATGAACCATGAGCGTGTAGGGACGGAGCCATCAGACCTGACCCAAAGGTGTGGTAAAGCGGGAAATCGCTCGTCTCTAGCTGCGATGTATTTCCTCATAATTTTGACAGGGCAGTCAAGATCATCTTTTGCTAGGATCATGATTTTGCTACCGTCGAAAGTACGGTCAGATTTGTGAGTTGGTAATGTGAATTCCATGCGATTTTCATCGGCAGAGAAAGATGAACGTAAACACACTTTCCGAAATGATTGGAGGGATTTTTTGTCAGGCCAGACAAGTTCGCCGAGTCGCATGAGGGCAAAGAAACCGACAAACAGTAAGGCGAGGAACAGAATATCATCAAATGATGATGAATTATGGAGTTTGGTGTGAATCACAGTTAGTTCTGCTCTGTGGAGGGGGCGTTTGCGTGATCTTGGTGAAGCGTGTCTTTTTGAGCACCCACGCAGTGTTTTCTTTACTAGTGGATGGGCGCGGGCTTGTCGGACATCAGGGTAGAAGGTCTCGAGTTGGTTGCAGATACCGGAGAGGTAGCTTGGTACAGATTTCGGGATGAAATGATACATGTAAACAATGTAAAATGATAGAGTTTCAGGAGTGGGTTCTACCGGGAGGTCATGATTGCGGCAAAAAGTCACGTAAGATTGGAGAGCTGAAGTGTAGGAAGCGCGAGACGAAGGATCCAAAGTATAACCTAACGCAATGTTGCGTTCGTGCAACAGGCGTGCACGGCTCCAGACTGGGCGGACTGGTTGTCTGGAGGAAGGGGGAGGTAGGTTCATTTTTGTTCTGCCCCCAGCAATGAATGAGGGGGTTGAAAGGGCGCAATGGTCATAGTTGGGGAGAGTCTGTAGACCTTGTCATTATCGAAGCGAGAAAGAGCGTCGGCGATAGAGTTTAATTCCCCGGGGATATGGCCCACGCGGAATTGAATGCCGGCATCCAAGACATGTCCAATGGCGGTGATAAGGAGGCGGTTATACTCTTGTTTTGCCTTCAACGAGTTGAACATATCCACGGTATTGGAGTTGTCTGTGAAGACGAAGATGCGTTGCGGCGGCGGGTTGGAGAACTTGATTGCATACGAGATCGCTGAAACGACGGTGAGTGCTTCAAAAAAGAAAATAGGTTTTTTGAGCTCATCAGGGATCTGGTACTGGTAGCCAAGAACAACGCCTCCGGATTTCAGCCAGAAACCCATGCCTGTCAAGCAAGCATCCGTGTAGAGGATAAGTTCAGCATCATCAGGTCCCCATTCTTCAGACTCGAGCATTCGAATACCCTTAGAATTCTCCATGTGAGTTGCCAGCCATTGCAGCTCTATGCAAACAGAATTATTGATCCAAATTCGGCTATTAGGCTGGTCCTTGCCAGACATTTTCTCGTATAACGCAGAAAGACCTGGACGAAGGAGAGGGTAAACGTTCAGTGACCAGTTTACCCACCCGCCAATGCGTTGAAACTCGCGTAGTTCCCAACGTTTTCCGACAACTGCAAATTCGCGTATAGCAGCCAGAAGATCAGAGCGAGAGTCAATGGGCATGACAATGGTCATAGTGTTTGGGTCTACCTCAAAACCTATGATGAGTAGGGTGGAGCCCCATAGTTGCTTTGGTTCCTCATGTGGTATACCGAGTCTGTCCCAGAGGAGCAGTAGTTGAGTTTGTTTCGAGGGGAGGAACTTTGCGTATGGTGCGTAATACTCCATATTGTCAGCGAATTCCCAACTGAAAGCATCATCAACATAGCCAAAGATGTCGGCGAGCAGCATGATATATACGGCAATCCAAAGTACAAGAGCAAAGAAGTTTCCCCAGATTCCACCAGCACCACGGTTACCAAAGTTATTGCAGTGGTCGGTATGAAACAGGCTGGCAATCTTCACCACTTGACGGATTTGCCAGCGCGGTTCCATAGGGAGACGTCGGTACGCTTGTGAAACATCAGACTTGAAAACCACTAATTCACGATCTCGACCATAGGTATGGCGCACCCGCAGTAGAGCGGAACCAAGGTCGTGCAAGTTGTCAAGTTTGACAGAGACATATTTTCAGTCTATGAAAGAGTTTGGGGGGAAAGGACCAGCGCTATGGTGTACAGTGAGTCTCAGCTTATCTGAATGCGGTTTTGGTACAACAACCACAGGGATTGACTGCATGCCGGGGAGGAGTACCGGGAAACCTTTGGAGAATCGGCCAACAGTGATTTCTTGGTCACGCTGCTTGCAAGAAAAGATGATATGTTTTTCATCCTTCAAGGGATACGAGCGGTCCAATGTTTCTGGCACAAGAGGATCATCGGTATCTGCCCACGGCCAGAATCCGTTACGAAGACCAACCAGAACAGACTCAACAAGTGGGCGGTTAGGGTGGCTGCGAAGGAGAGTTTGAAATGGGCCAATCTTGATTGGCGTGGTTATTCGGAACAGGTGGGGGTTCTCTCCGATGGTGCGTATAGCAGTGTCATTGAGAATTTCGTTGACAGGTGGACGTGGTAGTGCAGGCATAGTTTCCGAAGCTTTAGCCAGGGTGATGCGTTGGTTTTCATTACCAGTGCTATCCCAGATAAAATCTCGAGCATAGCGTGGGCGACGGAACCAACGCTCAGTTAGCTTTGGGACAATCGGCTCGGGGATGCTCATTGCTTCGGCAGTTTGAGCAGATATGCTTGTAGTTGCAGGTTTGAGGTGTGTTTGGACACTTCTTGTCATTGAAACGTCTGCAGGGGTCTCGACGATGATTAGAGGTGGAGCCTTTTGATGACTTTGGCTGAGACTGAGAGGCTCCAGACCACGAAGGCGCTTGTAACCATCGGAGGGATAAATCAGTGAATGCGGCAAAGTCGGAGAGGAGGTGGCATCGTGTTTGTGAGACACGGAGGCGCACGGCTTTGTCATAGTTGAAGACATGGTCATGAAATTGTACTGGGAGAGAGGCGAAGAGCTGGGAGATATGGTCTCGGTATAAGCTGAGTTCTCTGTTTCGATGGGGGAGCGCATATTCGACTGCTCGTGCGAATCTATCAAAGGTGATAGACCATTCTCCGTGGGATGAGACGACCCGTCCGGCGCTGTGGCTACCAAATCTGAATTCGATGTCTCCGAGTTTTTGACTTTGTCGCTCATCAAGAGTTGTGGCATGGATACTTGAGAAGATATGGTCAAATTTTGCTGGTTTTCCTCTGACAAGATCGTCCCAGTCTTCAAAGCTGAATGCGGGGCAATCCGGCTGAGAAGTGATGGAGTTTCGGGCAAAGACCGGGTCTCGAGTGAAATTCTCGAGAGCAATGCGAGTTTTTTCCAGATCCGGTGATAACTGGGTAGGGCTTGTACGGGAGGCCCAGGCAAAGAGCTTGGGGTCAATCTTCTTACGAGGGGAACGACTTTTCTCTTCGTCGTCAGACTCGTCATCGGATCCGGGTTCCGCTCGGGGGCGTTTCTGAGACGATGAAGTAGGCTGAGGTTCCCCATCGGGCCTTTGTTCATTACCAATCTGGGCGGCCTTCTCTCGTTCTGCTTCGAGGATATCGAGGAGATTGAAGTAGAAATCGAGGGTCTGACTGATGGTGTCTTCCTCGAGTTCTTCAGCAGCGATGATACCCTGGATAGAGAGGAAGGCCTGTAACTTGGATAGATCTCCCTTTTTGAATTCTTCAGTGATGTCAACGCATTGTTGTGAAACATCGGCTTCGGGCCCAGTTGGTGGTCGTGCATGAGCCCCAGATGTTGAGGTATGTCCTGCAGAGGCTTGGTTGGGATTGGTACCATCAGTCATGGGTATTTGAGCGAAGCGATGTTATAATTAGCGCAGAATACACCAAAATGGCTTGTAAGTAACTACGTGTGTCCACAGTCAAGTTAGAAAATAGGGAAAACTTGTAATGAGAAGATTTACCTGAGGGCTCGCAGTCAAGTTAGACAAGGGGAAAACTTGAGACTACTGCGGCCCTCAGGAGTATAAGTAATTAAGGAAAAACATGAGTAATGAGAAATCAAATAAACATTCAATTTGAAAGTGCCGGGGCATGAGCTCGAACCGATGGAAAGGAGAACGGGGTCTTAGGCGCGCTGAGCGTACACTGACCATCGGTGAGTGAAGTGCTGCAGTGAGCATGAGGCTGAGAACACTTACCTCGTTGATTAGATTTTTGTAAACTCACAACTTTAAATCCAATTAAGTCTAGTTTTAGACTGAAAAAGTCTCGGGGCGTATCACCGTTTTTCCAATTGCCTTGATGCCAATCAAGTGCGCCCAGAATTAATATCGATATGATAAGTACTGTCTAAGGAAGAGGGCGCCCTGCAAGCGATGGCACAATATATGTAGCTGATACTAACTTTATGCAAGGGTCTGTGATGAGATATAACATAAGTATCGTGCTCGCTTGAAGCCAAAGATTGTTCGGATGCTCATATTCTGCTCAGGCTCAGAAAGCACTTAAGGAGCTTTGAAAGTACTCAGGTGTTTAGCCCATTCATACAATGCCACAGCGTAAGAGACGTAACACGTTTTTGAGCACGGTGCGGATATACTTAAGGCTCGAGGTGCATGGTGGCAAGCCACAGGCCTGAGGTGAGACACAAGACTGACAACCAATACTTGAGCTTCGATACTAAAAGGAATTCAGCACTGATTTCAACCCTGTAATAGTAGTTATTTTAACCAAAAAACAAGAAGATCACTGTATTCAATTACCTGGAAGATTAGTTTATTGTTGTGAAATGAATTACAAGATCATCATGATGGAAACTTTCTTCATGTGGAAATCGGATAACCAGGATACAAAATACAAGAAAAAATGGAAAAAGTGCCTACTCATATTAAAATCAACCTGAGTGCTACTAGTACTAAAGGTTTAGCAAGACTCACCATTAAGGCAGCAAATACTTCAATCATTATTCGATGCCAAAGGTCTAAAGCAGAATATTCCACTGTATGACGACCAATAATACTAAGAATAGCGATCAGAAGCTATGAATCTGAGAATCAGTAAGGATTAGATATGACTGTTCCTGTTTCCCTACTTCAGAAGCAAAAACCAGGATGCCAGACTCAAACATGAGTAGAATAATTCTGGTTGCTGGTGACAATTGTTTTTTATGAGTTGAATAAAGTACACTTGTTGCATGATGATGATGCCTGGTTCAGAAATAGGGACGTAAGTAGCGTGTATAATATATATAATATACCATACCATGCTTTTAGTGCAAAAAAGAATAGATATGTTACACCGAGTGCAATAGAAAAAAATGTTGAAGCCAAGTGAACATTATGCACAACTGATAACTTGAGATTATTGACAATGCAATTAGCAAGCTTGAGGGCTAAAGATCCTTTGACCTGAGTATTAATTTCATGATTAAATTAGAGAATCATACCACTATCTGCCGCTGTGAACCCAGCCAGCGTGTATCTAATAGATTTTGAGTGCGGCCAAACAGCACAAACTCTCTGTGTAACAAAGATGTTGCAAATAATCATCTGTGCAAAGTCCATAAGATCTATGTGGCTGCATAGTAATATAGAAAGCTGAGACACTCACACAGATATTCTGGGGCCAAACAGATTGTGCATACCAAGGGAATGCTAACATGGCGATCTGTGGTGAGACTACTATCCGTATTCTACTCAGATGTAATACCCATTGACAAACATAATTCCATGTGTTTGTCAGAATTAACATAACCAATATACAGGCAAGCACTGGTTTCCTGGGAGAGCTGCTTGAAATCATGTAGCATCGGCTGAAAAATACGAAAGTATGCAAGCATGAATATCAAATTAAAATCAATATAGATGATATTACGCTTACAAGTAGACATATAACGTCACTGATGCTATCAAACTATACAGCCCTATTTGCCCTCAGAATGCGCTTTCGCTCCTTTAGATTTCCTACTTACCGAAGAAGAACCATGTCGTAATATATATAATTGTATTGTAGTAGATAGCTTGACCTGTTGATGCAATATTTTGCACTTCGGATGGTGTCATGATAGGGAGCTCCCTATCATCGAGAGGGGGGGAGAGGGAGATCAATAACTATAAATTGAGTCCTATTTATGAGTCTGCCAGATCAAGGTCTGGATCCATGGTAATACTTAAAGCCAGTCAATTGATTTGATAAATCCCGCTCTTAGCTGTGAGCCGTTCTCTGCGGGTAATAAGTTCAGAACGTGCCATATCATGACAGCTTTACAGGCCCATGTCTCTGAACTTTGATCAAGTATTTCAAGTCTGCTAGCGGACTGCGGGGATTTATTCGGCATGGCTGGTCTAGCCAGCACAGCTGAGTTTTATTATAAGCATCTGCAGGTTGCATCGGTATTAATAAAGCCCTCTAGTTCTACGCGCAGCGAGGGTAACGATCTTTGAGCTTATGACTTGGCAGCGGAGGACTGGACCCGACTCCGGATCCGGTATAAGTATGGTATGGCCTCAAGCCTAGGCTTTGATACATGGAGTACTTATGCTGACTGACGATCGTACAAAGATGGCTAACACCAACGGTATAAGACGTCATACGACCGCCGTACTTCCAGGAAATGATACCATTTTTCCCATAGTCACTGCCTTGATGCCAATCAAGTGCACTCAAAATTGATATCGATATGATAAGTATTGTCTAAGGAAATGGGCGCCCTGTTAACGACGGCACAATCTATGCAGCTACGCAAGGCTCTGCTAATGCGTGTGAAAGAGATAATATATCATGCTTGCCAAGATGCTCGCTTGAAGCCAGAGATCGTTTGGATGCTCATATTCTGCTTAGGCTCAGAAAGCACTCGGATGTATGTAATTTTTTAGCCCGTTTATACAGTGCCCTGTACTGGCACAGCGTAGGAGACGTTTTTGAGCATGGTGCGGATGTCCCGGTGTCCTCTGGATACACTTAAGGCTCGAGGGGCATGGTAGGTGAGACACAAGACTGTCAACCGAACATGCTCAATACTTGAGCTTCGATACTAAAAGGAATTCAGCACTGATTTCAACACTGTAATAGTTATTTGAACCAAAAAACAAGAAAACAAATCACTCAAGGTGACAATATATTCCGACACGGGGAATCGAACCCCGGGCTATCGCGTGAGAGGCGATAATGTTAGCCACTACACCATATCGGAATCCTTAAGTACGGCTATTTTACATCATGATACAGTGGTAGTAGTATTATACACGGTTCCACTTTGTAGCGGGATCCCGCGAAGCCAGACTCTAGGGGAAAGGAGCAACGAGCTCGACCCGGTACCCACTTGAAAGAGAAGGTAGACTGCAAACCCTCTCAGAGGAGTAGTAAGTAGTACGATTGCTACATGTGGAATAATGCATTAGTCCCTGAAATGATAAACCATGTCACAAACAAGCGCGCGCCAATCTTGCATTCTTTGACCTCGAGCAAACCTCGAGGGGTTTTCAACCTGAGAGACAACAGCTTCAAGCGAGCGAGGAACAAAACGGTACGCGCAATGCATGTGACTTTATTTGCTCCACTCATCTGAATTTAGCTGCACACCCAGCCGTTAGTACACCACCACTTCAAAGTCAAGACGGAAAAGGGCATCTGTTCTACGAATAGTCACGAAACGGTATGTTCTTGTGTTTGCTCTTTCTCGAATCCCCTGACTTGTACCCAGAATTCACGTCCCCAGAAAATACAGCAAATACTACCCGAAACTTTTGCAGTATTCTCCCGTGAATTCGTACGAACAAATCCTGAAAATGACTCGAATTGACTGGGACCTTGCTTCTGCCCTTGTGCTCAACGTTAAACGCGTAGCGCAAACCGAAACAGAATCACCTACAAGTACGACGGAAACAGAACCAGACACGATTACCCTCACTTCCGGTCCAACATTTACATCTACATCCACGCCTATGCCCACCAAAACAATGACACCAACGCCCGACGAAGGCTACTTTCCCTCTTTATCTAACCTCTCGTCCAACAAAAAATGGTTTGGCGGTGCTATCGCTGTCGTCATACTTTTTGGAATATGCGTCGCAGTGTTTTTCTGGGTTCGGAGAATGGGAGGCCTCAAAAACATGTTCCGATTCAGAAGGACTGGCGAATACGAAAGTCTTCCTTTGGATGTGGATGATGAGCCTGTTCCGATGACAGGATTCGGTGCTGGTTCACGAGTCTCACGACATCCCACTGCAGCTCCCATTTCCGGCGCCCCACCGCACGCACCAATACGCAGTGGCAGACTGACTTCGACGAGGGAGCTGTACGATGCTTTTGGGGAAGTTTCGGATTCGGATTCTGATAATGAGGAGACACGTTTGAATCCGGATACGCGTAGACGGCCAGGGGATAGAGAGAATGGTACTAGGGTATAGGTTTCGAACTAGACGTCTCGTGCGGCGTCGGACAATGTCTTCCCGGTGATCATGGGTACGTCGTCGAAATACTATGCCAGATTATCTCTTAAGCTTTTTTACATTCAGTGTCAATACGTTGCAGCTTGGATATAGCTATGTCTTCATTCTCAAATCTCAGTCTTCGTCCCAGCGATGCCACGCTTGAAGAATGAAGCTCCCGAATTGTCGATGCGCTCTCCTACAGCCTCACAAGATTATTCAACGATGGAATTGTCGAAAGTCTTCATCCAGTTTTCCCTACGGCATGCATATCATTTTGGCCTCTATAACAGTGCTTCCATACAACGAAACATTGATTCTGCGACTAATAATGGTACAACTCACGTTCGAGTTCTATGCCACAACCGACTAGGTTATGGATCGTCAAAAAAAAATGGGTGGTGAATCTCTGGAACTGTTGGAGGTGTCGAACTCTCTGTTCGTCGCGTTACCACTGGTAGCGGGAGACATGTGAGTTCGATTGAAGAAAGCTGTCATGGCTGGGATTGCTGTCGGAATGGGTGACAGGAAGGTCGAGTGAACGACAGCGAGCGCTCGATGTTGGGAGAGTGACGGATAGATGGGGGGAGAAAAAATTATCAAGGTTTCGCATTGCCTTCCGGATCGTTGGCGTGATGGTTTGCTATCGTTCATCTTGTATAGCAGTTGTTTCTGCTCGGTTTCATGTTTTCGATTTTTTGCGTTTACTATTCTACGGTTTGCTCTTTTCATCCTTTTGCGTTGCCTCTCAGTCTCAACGCCTTGCTCTTCGCCCTTCTGTTTTACTCTTCTTTTCTTCACTGCTGCTTTCTCTATGCCGCCTTTTCCTCTTACCCATTCCCATCCCGTTTCATCCCCATCGTCCTTCGTTTCCTCTGTTCCACCCCCTCCCTCTCATCCCTCTCTCTACATTCCGCTCCCATTCTTCCCAGTCCTTCCACCTGCATATTCTACAAACAACACTTGCCCTCTTCATTTGTACTTTAAATTTATTACATACACGTTCGCATATTCCTTCATTCCCTTTGGGGTACCCACGTATTTCTTTCGCGGGTTGAACTTTTTCCTCCTGCCTCTCCTTCGAAATAGGAGCATATCTTGATGATTATGTTCCGGTTTTTGTTCAGCCCTGATTCGACATCTACAGAGAAACCAGCTCCACTCTTGCTTGGAATTTTTCGCCAGAACATTCAAGTCTTGATACCGTGACATGGGGACAGTCGAAAGGTGGACGAAAAAAATCGAATCTCTACAAAATGCTTTCACTCGAGCCTCCTTGGACGTTGCCGCTGCCTTCCTTGCAGTGCGATACCACAATAACAACACAACATTCACACACGTCGAATCTGCTTCCATGGCGTCTGATAACTGCTCACACTCGTATCACCACAACTACGGCACTCATGCCTAGCCTAAAGCGAGGGCGAAGTCGAAGGGAATTGAAGCATTCAAACTCATTCCGGTTTCGAAGGACAGGGATCCCTTGTGGACATACTTATCAAACAGTCTTCCCTAGACGTCGTTTCGCTGCAGCCTGGACCGCTTGATAACATGAGGTCGTTGAATCATCTGGAGGTTGTTCGATCGCTTGGAGCGACTTTCGGGAACCAGATAGGTCAATTCAGCTAAAAGGTGGTATGAGCTACAGCGCGAAGGCAGAAGTGTACAACGGTGACTCTACCCGCCCCTGCTCCCACCCGTCCTTTCATCCGCTGACCCCGAGCTGGTGCTGTAATAACTATAGAAAATCGATTGCTTCCTCGAGTCAATTGGCCAGAGAGCTCCTATCAGCTGAAAATAAGTACGACTAGTAGGCAATATACCTGTAGGCCGCAGAACGATATGGAAGTGAAGAGAAATCTAGTACTGAAAGCGTACAACTCTAGCACAACGACCTTAGAGAGCCTAGGTGCGGTCACGGTCAGAAGTGTACCAGAAAAATATCCCTCAATGACCCTTCCGCGCCTTGCAGGTCTGAATACGATCGGCGATACTTCGCCGTGCCAACTCTGTTGTATCGAGTCCGAGGGTTCTCAAGGATTCACTCCGTTTACTCCGGAGGCTCTATAATTTCATTTTCGGTAGAGGGCGTTTTATGATTTTATCGGCCCGACACATGAGTGCAGGGAAGTATGATTTCTTTGATCATCGATAAGTAGTCTTGCTGTCGTTGGGAGTCGTTACCAGCCGTATACAAGTAACGGGACGTTGCCCTTTCACGGTTTTTTGCAAAACGTCTGGTCGTGTTCATGAGCTTCCGCTACGTGTACCGTGATGGGGAGGGGAACACCCATTCAAAGTTTTCTACCAGCACATCACGGCCGCGGAAGCCCATCAAAACGAGGAGTTCTGCAAAAAAAAACTCGCGGAACGCAAGGTCCGATACGGGGTACCGATGGTATCAAGCAAGGACATAAAAGGGATCGCCCTTTCTGAATTGCTGCTTCAGCTTCACTCACCATGTCCTCCAATCACACTTCTATCACGCGTGATTTGATAGACAAGGTCAAAGCTTTCGTCTCTGCAGGGGACAGTGTCATTCTCGACGGCAGCAGCCTCGACATTGCTGGAGTGGTTGCAGTCTCTCGGTAAGATTTTTCCAGCCCAAGTCGGTGTTAACAGTACTTTGGACTAACTACTTGCAGTCGAGGAGCAATTCCTAAACTCTCGGATGACCAAGAGGTCTTCTCGAAAGTCAACCGGGCTACCGCTGCCGTTGAAGAAAGAATAAGTGCGGGAGCCTCACTTTATGGTGTCACCACCGGAGTTGGAGCAACATGTAACCAATCTTGCTTCATTCGTCATCGTCTACTGAGTGCTGCTTTTGCATAGCTTTCGCGCGCACCAACCAGCTTGAGGAACTCCAGAAAGCGTTGGTCGCCTACAATCTTACTGGGATCGTACCCAATACGTTGGCCGCCCCAACTTCGGCTGATATGCAAATGGTCCTTGATGAGGATTTTATGAGGGGGACTGTGATGGTACGTACCTTCCTTTCTTAACGCAGCATAAATAAAACCATCGAACTAGGTCCGTTTGAACAGTTTGATTCGGGGACATTCTGGAGTTCGTTGGAACGTCATTACCTCCATGTATGAGCTCCTCGTGCACGACGTTGTTCCCCTTGCAGCAAAGAACAATACTGTAAGGTACGTGTCTCTGCTACTTTCCGATGAACTCACTCTTAAATATACATTTCAGCGCCAGTGGTATGTTTTCCTATCGGCCATGATGTATCTCAGGATTCCGAACTATACCCATTGTAGGCGACCTCGGAACTCTTGCATATATTGCAGGAACGTTAACTGGGCTTCCCGATCTCCTCGTCTGGTATGGCAAAGGGTAATTAGATATTATTTATCATATAGTCCTTGGCAACTTACCTTCAAACCTAGAAAGGAACGCTCTGTCAGACCCGCGGCCCAGGTTTTGAAGGAAATCCAGTTGAAACCTTTGACCTATGCCCCCAAAGAGGGACTTTCGATTCTGAAGTATGTCCTCACTGAAGCTCATCATACCTAATGCTATCTTGTCTAATAATCGTTGAACAGTGGAACAGCGGCAAGTGCAAGTGCTGCTGCACAAGTTCTTTATGACGCAAATGTACTACTCCTTGCAGCGCAAGGGCTCACGGTCATGGCAATCGAAGCCTTGAGGGCAAATCTCGAGCCGTTTGAGCCTTTCCCTCATGTTGTGGCCCGCCCACACCCTGGACAGGTGGAGATTGCTGCCAACATAGCACGCATGGCAGACGGATCTAAGTTTGCCTTCAAGGAGTATCCCGAGGGAGATCCTGAATACCAACTCCGTCAGGATCGATATCACATCCGGTGCGCCCCAGATACACTGTGACCGTATTGCTTGTTCTAATGTTTGCGTAGGTGTGTGCCGCAGTGGCTTGGCCCATTCGCTGAAAGCCTCCAGCATGCAATCAAGTCAGTCAATATCGAGTTGAACTCAACAACAGACAATCCCATTGTTGACCCCGATGGTAAACCCCCGCACAACATCTACCATGCGGGTAACTTTCAGGCTCTTACTCCTGCAGAGGCAATGGACACTGTACGCCATGTCATACTCGGATTAGGTGAAGAGACAAAGTTGTTTTGCAGATATGAAACTTATGCTCTCCCACATTCTGCTAGGCAAGATACTCTACGCACAGCATACCGAAATTCTGAATCCAACCTTGAACCGAGGTTTGCCTGCGGACTGTGCGGCAGGGGAACCCAACCTTGATTATGGTCTTAAGTCCTCAGATCTTTGCTGCTCCGCCTACTTATCAGGTGTGGTGCTATTTTCAAGTATCTGAAAATTTGTTTACATCTTGTTCTTAGAAATTGGGTTTCTCAGTGGATCATTCCTTCCTCATATCAACTCGACTGAACGTCATACCCAATCCATCAATCCGATGGCTCTTGCATCCGCAAGGTATGCCAAGAATTGTGTACAGCTTCTCCAGCAAGCAAGTTCTAATTTAACTCTCTCTGAAATCTTTCCTGACATGCTTCAAAGATGGTGGCCACCTACCTTTACACCGTATGCCAGGCCATAGACCTACGAGCAATGAATGTTCAGTATCTGGACAAACTCAATGCTCTCCTTGAAGCTGAACTTCCGAATGTCTTGGTATGCTCAGATAAAACAACCTTCCAAGAGACATGTGCCGCCTTGTTCACAACACTTCGTGTTCAATTTGGTATTACTGCGTCTATGGAATCTATGTCACGATTCAAGACTATGCTCTCACCTCTGATCACTGAGCTTTACACTCGTACAGCCCAGAACAATGGCATCCAGTTACTACCATCAACTAGCCCTGTTGAGTGGCTTCAGAAGTTTGAGGTGCAGGCGCGGGATTTGTTTTCCCAGAATCGAATGGAATATTTTATACAGGATGCTGGCGCAATTAACTTCCTCAGTGATTCAGGAAAAACTATTTACAGCTTTGTCCGGAATGATCTGAAGATACCTATGAAGAAAGGACTGCCGGGCCTGGACAAGCATGAGATTGGAACTCAAATCAGTATTATCTTTCAGGCATTGCAGGAGGGAAGGATGGATAGTGTATTTTCCCAAGCTATGCGACCAACCTCTGTATAAACCAGTACCCAAGTTAAACAAAGAAGACAAGTTTCTCGTAGATATGAATTATAATTAGCCTTGTAGGATCAAGGGTTTCAATAACCCTCGTGGCATGTTGCATCCATCAAGGGCGTGTTATTGCTTACCGAAGTAAGTTAACCATGCATGTTGGGGAAGACCTGCCACAGAGGCTGCAAGTTCAATTCCTGAAGGGACAAAGAATAAAATATGATTTAATTTAACATGTCATACACAACATTCTAGATGTTCTGTGACTTTCGGTTCCAGGCTGGACCAGTACCCACCCACTACCTATGTAAGTCTTGAGTCGGAGCTTTCAACTTCCGCAAACCTGGGCAAAGTTTGGTTGCTCTAGAAAATTACGGGCCTTGAAGATATCTAAACTAGATCGTCCCGAGCTGATATAGACTCAATGGTAACTTGTAAGCTACTTCAGTCTTCGGGTGCCAAGGTGATCTCGAGAGTGTATTTTGCAACTATGGCAGCTCTTTGTTGCTCTGATAAAACCAGATCAAAACCTATGAAAGTAACTTCTTTCAACCAATTACTTATCATACATATCCAGAGAATTTGATGCTTTGGGGTCTCAAGACATGTGATAGATCTCCAATGGCCACTGCCACTATTCGGCTTCCTTGCTTTAAACTCGGCGCGACAAATGATCAACGTTTCAACAGTAATACGTCCAACTGTCCTGAAATATTAAGCAATTCACAGTCCTAGTAAGCTTGTCACTGACTACTTATAGATCAACGAAAATTTTCTTTCCTCTGATGACTGACGACCGATCTTACGTTCGCTATACATCCACAGGGCAGTACTACGTACAGTGTACACACATGCATCCACGCTCAACCGCGTCTCGGACGGAGCTGTCCCGGGTCTAACCATTTTCTTAATGTGTTCAAACGAGAAATACTACTGGTAGCATGACCTAGCACGACCTCTAAGCTGGGGCAGCCTCGCGTAACTCTGATATTCCAACTTGAATCACGCAGATCAGTGATATTAATAACCAGACAACAGATTCGGAAACGTCCGGTGCGCACTAAGAGCCTCCCAGCCTCCCTCTTGTTCCCCGTTTAAACCTGTCCTTCTGACACGGAGTCAGGAGCCAGTACAATGTGAAGCCAATCGAATGTGATCATCAGAGCTGAAATTAGATTCATCATCGAATACTTATATACGCACTTGCGAGGACGCTGCACTTGTGATCTCTCTTCTTGGAGCTGGAAAAATGTCTTTCGATGCTACATATGGTAACGTCGAGCGTTTTTCATGCTCTTCTATGTCTATAATTATGTGGCTAAGTATACATGGCTGGTAGGCTCCAACTTGATCGGTTCATGGCTCTCAGCCTCTATGTACGGCCTAACATCGGTACAGGTGAGATATTATCTGCTATCCCCCAATTGTAGGCTGATCAAGCTCAAATTCTGAAGACCTACCTATTCTTCAATCGTCACCAGGGGAATTCTACCTCCCTTAAAGCGTTGGTATGGGCACTCCTCTATTTCATCTCATCTATAAATAAAGAGTATTACCCAAGGTATTATCGCTTTGGTAAGTATACTAACCATGCGTGCGGGTTGGTCTGACCAAAGGCTTTAGGGTGCTTGACACAGCTCACGCTGCAGTCGGTGCGTCATATCATTATGGACAGCGACGGACCATAGCTCAATTTTATTCAACAGTGTGCCACATAGTCTACCATTATCTGGTGAGTTTTTCCAGAATCCCAGCGCACGCAATCAATGTTCACTTTTACACATACATAGATATCAAATGCATTCAATCCGACTGCCTTCCTGCTCCCCGTCTGGTCTGTGCGAATTCCCATTATCGCAGAATATGTGGACTGATTTGTGGATGGTGCTAGGTCCCTTCCGGTAAGCCCTAAACTCGCAATTAAGGCCGTTCCATGGTCTGACTCGGATCTGCGGAATCATAGGCATCGGTAGCTATCAATGTGGGTTACCTCCATTGATTAGAGTAAGTCGGCGTGTCTAACTGCTTGCAGGCACTTGTAGTTGCCGTTTGTCAGTTGTGAGTCTCTAGCTTCCTAGGAAAGTCTGCGAGTTCACGGCTGATCCGCTCAACACTAGATACTTTATGTCAGTAGTATACAAGCGTACGTCTTGCGCACTGGTTACGTCGCATACTCGTCTGAGTCCGTTTGACTATCTGCAGTGAGCAAGAAAGGATGGATACGCATATCGTTGACTGCATTCATTGTGCGTAATCTACCAACTCCTCCGCGTGCAGGTTCTGACGATTCTCCGATGGGAAGATGATATCCATCATTTTACATTTTGGTTAGTGTTCCTTGTGCGACTCTCTACAACGTATTGACGATGCAAACTAGGATGGGGAATTGGTATGTTGAAATGCTCATACTCTTACGCAAGCCTTCTGATATTCCCTTGCTGCTAATACAGCTACCGTGGTCTTCATGTATGAACGTTGTTAAAATTGATTGATCTCTCTCTGAATAACGGACAGGGCGCTTCAAAAAACTCTGGCGGGATATGTGACAAAACAAGCTATCGCGTTTCTTCCTTACACCATTACTCAATTACCGGTGGATTTTGCACTTGCGGGATCTTTGTGTATTCTCCTGTACAAGAAACGTACGGGATTTCGAAGGTGAGTTCTGTCGGCCAAATTTTACCAATAGAATCACTTGCTGAGATCTTCCCAGAACGGAAACACTGATTAACACCTTGATTATATACGCGGTGAACCGTTGCATATTGACATCGTAAGTGTAATCCATGTACCTCGTCTTCGGAAATTCAATACGACCGTCTGCAATTCAGAGCGGTCGCACTAGTCGAAGCATTAGCAGTACGTTCGTCTTGCGGCGTTTTTGCTCTTATAGTATCCTAACCCGTTACTTGCAGGTCGGCATTGCACCAAGCTCTTTTTGGTTCATTGCAGCAGAGTATATCATGGGACAACGTGAATTTCTACTTGTATCACCTGTGAATGTCTTTCTAACGAATTACTTCATAGTATATGCCAATTCCCTCCTAGCTACACTAAACAGTCGTGAGTCCATGAGTGATCACTCATCCTCAAGGGGAGCGACATCTCAGTCCACCGCTGTGAATTCATTTCCTCTGGAAAATCTCCACGTCCACAGTCATCCAGTAGTAGCGCTTGGCCTAGAGAATAGCAAGGCGCCTCGAGCAGAAACTGGGCGTAAAAGTCGAAACTCGGTCAGTCACGACAGCATATATGACAATGACATGTCGGACAGAGTGGAAAGAGGCGCAAAGACTAGAGACCCCGCCTATGTGAGTGCTTGAGTCATGGCAGTTCTCTATTACATTGTACTAAGTATTCGAAATCCACAGTTTCCAGAATAACTTACTCGAACAATGTCATGATCATAATCTTTTGTTAATAATGACTTCCTTCCTCTGGACAAATAAATTTTTTGACTCGATTATAGTATATAGTATCATTCGTGAAGCTTCGAAAACGCTCTTTTAATTTTTCAACAACTTAATCATGTTATTTACCAGTTTACTTTATTAAGTTACAATAATTTTACGCTCGAGATACTTGTACCCCGATCCACTGAGTTCACCCACAAATTACTTATTAGATAGGAACCAATCTAGCAGATCGTTTAACAAGAATTAGCTGAATGCTACGGGAGAGCACCAAACACTCTGCACGAGCGAGATATTGATGCACAAGCCCAACCACCGATATCTCCAGATGTCGGCGGCGGCCTGGGTGACAAAGATAAGCATCCGAACAGTCTTTAACCCGCATCAGTTTTCGTTTACTCGGCAAAGGATGCGACGAAGAGCTTCAGCCACTTCGAAAGGCGTATCACAGCAGACTAAAATGGACCTTTTCTACGAGTACTGCGGCCACACCCTCTTGCTCATTAATGCCATCAAATCTGCCGTTGCTTATCATGGGTCCTTCCGTGCTGCACAGCTCCCAACATTCCACTTCAATGGAGAGCAAGTTGACATTGTCAAAAGATACACATACGTTGGCATGGTCTACCGCACTGGTGATTTCAGAGCCTTCTCCTCAATTATTGAACCTCACTACACTAACAAAGCAGCAAAAGCCAGAAAGATAGCACATGCTGTACTGCACATTGAATCCATGATTGGTTGTCTACCTGTCCATGAAGGAAAGATTCTTTACATGGGATGTATTGACCCTCACCTCATACAAGGGTGTGAGGTTGCTATTGATACTTCACCTACTCTTATTGAGCAACTCAATACAATACAGCTGTCATTCTTTCGTCGCCTACTTGGTCTATCCAAGACCTCAATCAAAGTCCCCATCTATACAGAAACAGGAATCATTCCATTACACTTACGAAGACTACAACTCCAGATCAGGTCACTAGCCTACTTCATCGATCGCCCAAACGACGCTCTTGTCCGCGCTGCACTAAATGAAAGCATTGCACTGAATTCTTCAGGACACAGCTCATGGTTTGGTGATCTCAAACAAGTAATTGAAAAACTTGCTCCATCCGCCAAGTTACCTGATAACAACGTGATCATCAGCTCTACGTCGAGCAGCATCCTAGGCAAGTTTGATGAATCCATCAAATCTGCAACCAGTCTCTGGATTGACAGCGAGTTAGTCCGTGTCTCAAAGAGATCATACATTCTCTTATTGCGCAAAGAACCACTGGAAAATGGACGATTGGTATACCGTGATATATGCATGCGTACCTATCTCAATGATATTCAGAACTCCCAGC
Organism: Rhodocollybia butyracea; assembly: GCA_015501585.1. Lineage (NCBI taxonomy): Eukaryota > Fungi > Basidiomycota > Agaricomycetes > Agaricales > Omphalotaceae > Rhodocollybia > Rhodocollybia butyracea. Next base: position 8,311 of record JADNRY010000143.1, on the reverse strand, counting down.
ACAGAAAGGCTTTAACCAAATTTATCACAGGAGACCACCCCCTCGCTGTAGTTCGACTCACATGGACTGATAACCATCGGCTCCAAGTGCCCTATGATGAACGTCTATGTCGTTTCTGCAAATCAGGTGTTGAGACGCCGGAGCATGCTCTATTATCTTGTCCACATGTGCCATTAGCGGTTCGCCGAAACTCTTACTTAGAGCAGCTCTATATACTAAACCCAAATGTCATGGCTTACACCAATGACATGATTGGTGCATCCTATATTGCATATCTAGCTTCATGCCGCCCATTTTTCTCCGTCCTTGCAAAATGGGTTTACGAAGTTACCAATGTATATGAAGGGTCTCCTCTATATGTGCCAGTACAATACCAAAGACATTGATCACCTGTCTCTCTGGCAATACACACAGTCTTCTAAGTAGTATAGTATTAGTATATGTATCACATATCCTGTAGTATAGTAAAACCGCCCCGGCACTTAGGGCAACGATCTACAGCAGCTCCCACTGGGCAGACTGCGAGCTCGTCGTTTGTTCGGTGTCTGGGCCCCGCGTCAGCTTGTGCTGCCGGATCCGGTGTTCAGTACTTGGACCATGCCGTGTAATAAACTTCCTTCCTTCCTTCCTTCCCGCGGCCAGAGCAACTATTGATCGTAAGAGGTATGGACAAAGGATATACAGTACTAGCGTTTTTTTGGAACTCACCCCAGATTTGGTTAGACCAGTTGATGCCAGGCTAAGCGAAGAGAATGAATGGACATAGTAATAGAGGAGATAAGCACACCCGCCGACATACATCCCGTCTTTGACTCCTGGCTACTGATCACCTCGTCCCCATTTTCGTTACCTATGGCACAGCACGGTCCAAGGCTCGCAACGCAGCACAGGCGGCGTTGCAGCAGGCTTCAATCGGCCAAGTACGAGATTAATCCCACTTGATGTGTTGAAAGCCAATATCTGTAAACTCGAAACTTATAGATATCCCTACATATCAAAATCCAGCTCGAGCTGATACGAAGCGAGTAACTAGCGCCGATAGCCTTTAACCCAGACTGCGGATTGCTTCTTCGAGAACTGAGCACTACATGGAGAAATTTTTGACGTTTGACACTTCACCCATCATGTTTTGTCGTTCGTCGGAGGAGACGTGGTGTCGCACAATGATTGATTGATTCTGTCCGACTCCCGAGCCTCCCTCGATCAATCTCCAGAATTAGATCAAATTGAAGCAAAGTTGAAGTTGGCAGGATGCGCTGTGATAACGCTGCGGTCACCGTCTAGGTGCATTCTAGAAGAATGAAGAACAGAGCTGGAACGTTTGTAGATCGAATCCGAAATGTAGCTAGAATCATTGAGCGATATCAATAAGGCTAGGCCTTTAACAATTAAGGAGGCGCTCACCAGAACGGATACATTGTTAATGCATATGGGCCTGGTAAGAATCACCGCCGCGCGTATAGGCTCTTGAGTCGCTATCTCATACATAATCAAAACTCTAGACATTGCGTGAGCGGGACGATACTGTAACACCGCCGCTATCGAGATGTATCAGTCGTAACGCAGGACGCGGCGAGCCTCTTAGCTGGTGACATGAACTTTTGTGTATCACATTTTTCGTCATGGATAGCATTGTCCAACCACATATCACACCTGTGATTCTGGTTACCCAGACCAACTTATCAGTAATGGCCAAAGCTTAACTACCGAAGTGTATCACAGTTGTGAGGGTGGTTATTGGTGATGATAGTGAAGTTAGGAGCTCCGGCTTGAGCCAAGTGTAAGAGTGTACAAAAGTTAGGCCTTGGTGGTAGCACCTCGGAAGGAAGGAAGGAAGGAAGTTTATTACACGGCATGGTCCAAATACTGAACGCCGGCTCCGGCAGCATAAGCTGACACGGGGCCCAAACACCGAACAACGACGAGCTCGCAGTCTGCCCGGTGGGAGCTGCTGTAGATCGTTGCCCTAAGTGCGGGGGCTGTTTTACTACACTATATAATACAGTACTACAGGTGACTACATTACTTCAGTGCTCATTGAATGCTCAGGATACCTGGTTGCTTTGAGTGTAGATGGAGACTTAAATATTTATAAGGTCTCTCTGGGTCAGTATTATGGTATGTATAGTAAGTCACCAAAACTATAATCCAAGTGTCCAGAGATGCCAGTATATACCACACGCGCGAACAATACCATGAAGAGCGTGGGAGTGTAAAGGTGATGGTGTGACATGTGTGACATCAAACGAATCGCCACAGATCGCCACAGAGATTCAGAACAGTGGGCTCGAGGATGAACAACATTGTTTACTGCTTCTAAAACTGAGCAGGGTATTAATACATATGTTATTTACATCTGTGTTAAGTTTGAAGAGATTCTGAGCCTTGGAATGGGCTGGATCGTCTCGACGAGTTTGGATGACTTTCGTCATTTTTAATCTTTAATCATTTGGGCTAGTCATGTATTTAGGGTGTGCTTGTGGGTATTCTAGGCATTTATACACTTATTAGAGAGCTGTCTTTAGCGCAATCTCGTTCAGTGTGCCGTAGAAAATTTAAGCGCCCGACTAGATGATGATGGTTCATGTGAACACCTCGGAAAATGATAGTTAGACATGGCATCGACCTCTGCGTAGGAGAGGGGGCGTGAGGAAAGAGGTACGAGGTAAGTTTGGGGGACGAAGAGCGGTATTCGGTCCTGATTGCACGTAATTCGCACCAGCGACTGTATCGGAATCGATCCAGAATTCATATGTCCAAATGGATCTGCGATCTCGGATCCGAATCTCTCGAAAACACCTACTAACTGCTCACACGCCTTATTAATGTTTGGCTGAAGCTCGGAAAGTGGTATGTACCACTTTGCTCGAATACAACGTTTTTGTCCATCTCTCGTCTTCGTTAAAGCGACCTTTGACCCACGAGCACCGAAACTCCCAGCTGCAGCATAGTTATTAATCCGACAAGAATCAACCCATAGTTATGTAGGCCCCCCAGCGATAGGATACGCGAGCTGCGAGCACTGTGATATAAGACGATTGGCAAATGAAAGTATCTAGCGATGAGTACGACCAAACACTCACCAGAACGAAGGCCCCTGCAAAATCGCTCGTCAGCACGTAGCACTGCTGGGTTCGCCGCCTCGTAGGCAGGAAGGAGAGAACGATCCTTCTCTGTTTTCGTACCGACGACCATCAGTGTCGGCGGCCATAAACAGTCCCAGTATTGCGCCAATACACCAACTGGTAGCAAGTCGTACGCGTAAGGTATGGCTGAGAGAGAAATGGAATGGCTCAAGAGCCTTCACTGTCCGGAACATTCCCTCTACCGATCTCTACGATTTTTGCATAGATTCCACAATCCTCCGATGTTACTTGCATATAGCTTCGGTGGCCCCAAAGTCACGGTATTCAGAACCAGTGCAACCATACAGAATGAACGGTGGCTATCGAAAGCGAAGGAGCATCATCCGGCGTAAGCCAGTCGGATGCAAGTTAGGTCGCTCCAGAGCTTTAGGAATGGATGGCTGTGGACAGGAGGAGCGATGGAGCATCATCTTCATATACTGTTGGAGCTAGCTAGTTGCTATTACTTGTTACTCCTCGATGACAGGAGTTCATCCAACTCACTTTCCGCGGCCGTTTCCTTCGCTAGCCACCAGCGGCGTTCCAGTGGGTTGAAACCAGGCCTTCGGCTTTCGAATATAACCAGCGTCTCTTCCTCCTTCCCTCAAAAGAATTGGTTCCGAACGGGTAAGTATCCAATACCACAGATGAATACTGTCTTAAAGTTAGGTCTCGAGTTTCAGTATCTGACGACCGAAGGCTTGGAGCTTGAATTCCAACTGAATAAGTAGCAGGAGTAATTCACAGACGTACGAATAGAGTTCATCCGTCGAGCCATCGTTACTCAGGCTCCTGTGCAACTTCCTGTCACCACTACTAACCTAAACTGCACGGTTCGGCGTACATCCTGAAAGACTCTTCTCATGATCGTCCTTGTTCAAGGGCAGGGAAGTTGAGAAAGAAACAGTGGCGCGGACGGTTACTCTCCGTGCGAGGGTTCGATTCCCGCCCTTGCATTATCAGATCATTTTCCTCCTATATTTTTAATATGTTTGTAGACTCTAATAGCACGTTGAAGGTGGACATATTACGGGTATCTGAACACTTCTTCAGCTCAAATTTTCCTTGTGGTACTCCCACTTAAGGTTTGTTTTCAACTTGTCCATCCTAAGTCTGACATCCTTCTCTGTCCTATCCTGGTCCTATCCTGGTCCTATCTCTTCCTCGATCTCTTGTACCGAGTCCTGGTCTGCAGTACTACGCTTCCCAAGATCCACGTTTACCTCCTTCAAAAAACCAAGTGACGTAGGTTTCCATCATCGTTACACGGATAGACTGGAAAAAATTCGGCGTAGTAAGTACTATAACACATGTAAAGCAAAATCGTAGCTGTACTTATTGACGAAAATTGTTATCATTAGACAACGGCATTCGATAATAGATCACGAAGCTCGGGATGCTCAATGATGTCCCATAATATCTCCGGATTCTGCAGGCCTAGTTGCAGCAACAACGGGACAAGGCCTGCTGTTGGAGAGTCATTGTGTTCAGGGATATGTTTTCAACTTCAGACAAAGCGAAGGTTCAGGCCCTGTTCCTTGAGCTCCCTGAATCTAGCCAGCTGTGCTGTTGTAATATTCTGCTTCTTGAAAGACAGAAGACCAAAGGAGAGCAAAGTTTTATTTTGAACCCCGGCTTCAATAAAAGGCAGCTAATGCGGTACCGGACCAGCTATTGACATCGGTGGTTTCTCGAGATCGTGGAACAGGGACGTATAATCTATGATTTGGAAGTGTTGCAAATGGGGCATAATGAAGAAGGATCATTGGCGGGAAGACTAAGACATGAAAGATGAGTATCTTGAAGAGTCGTATTGACAGCAGGATATAGATAGAGGGAAACAATCCTGAATCTACAAGGTCAAGCATTTTAAATTTGGGATGCATTGAAGACAATCTTTCAGAGCATTTGCTGTCATTGGAAGGTGGAGACCGAGTGACTCCACATTAAGAATGACATTCCCCTGAAGAGAGATCGTGATACAGCCATGAGTCCAGCGGTCCTTGTTGTGTGTAACTATCAGCGATTTTAATGAAGGACACTGTTCCATATGATAAAAGACTGCAGACATATTATCTTCTATCTGTGCAGTTCTGTGTGATCTAGCCCAGCGGCGGTGTCATGAGAAAACCGCAAAATGCAGTGAAACCAGATTGGTGAGAGTGACCACATGTTGTAGTGCAAATTTGGTGCCCATCAGTAGAAATGAAGAGACCAGATATAAGGCTTTGTAAAAGTGGTGTTTCCCTCAAGATATTGAATAAGGAGACTGGGGATGAACTTCCATGTAGAGCTAATTGTTAAGGATGCTGCCCAGTGACAAGCTTGGTAGCCTATTATATATTGTGGGACCATCACCTCCATATCCATAGCCTCTCGGATGCTTGATCTGAAGACTCTGCAGAACAGGCATTTGAGCTAGAGAAGATTCTGTTAGAGATTCATCCCCAGATGAAAATCCAGTATGACAATTTCTTCAAGCTCCAAGCAAAGGAGGGATGTGAAAGTGCAATCTTCTGGTAGCAATGAAAGAAATGTGGTAAAATCATCTGCAGACAAACACAGACTCCAGAGACAAATGGCGAAGTTGTCCCCAGAAGGGATGCAAAGACTCAGTGAGCAGCACCATATTGCTGTGAAGATGGTTGTAGTTATAGGGCACAAATTCGTCTGTGGCAAATCCATGCAGGGATAGGGAGATGGGAAATGTGCCAGCGCGTTCCAGCCACAATCTCATACCCACGAAACGTTGAGAAACCACATCTCCACCAAGATAAGAGGGGAAACGAATGTGCAGAGAGCTCCACAGAGCGGGAGTGTTTAGGGCTGTATTCCTCCAGTGTCGACACACGGTGTTCAGAAGCAGAGGAGCATACTTCAAGCTTCGAACCATGTATGGCATTGTTTCCACTGGCATGCAAAATAGGAATATCTCTGCGAGGATTTCCACAGAAATTTGACGAATGGGAGACATCAAAGCTTTATGAGCTTCGATGTATGTTTCTACTCTGGTCTTTTCGCGAAGTAGATTGTCTAAAAGACACTGTACGTGATTGATCTCCGATTGCAGACGACCGAGCTCATGCTGCGGCTCAACAAGTGTAGCCTTTATATCGGAGAGTTCCGCGAGAGTAGGAGCATAATTTGTTCTGAGAAATGGCGCGAAAGGAGAGGTCGAAGTGTCCCAAGAATGAGAGGAGCTCTGGGTGGACATGGTTGTGGAATTCATTTTGCTGTTATTGTTGCTTAGCGCTCAACATGTGGTTCTCACGTGCAACTCTGTTCACCGACCACTATGTAACCAAGGGCAGGAAGTTCGAACCGCGAAAAATCATTGGTTTGCAAAGCTATCAAAGTTATGTCTACCCCGGAGTTTGCGTCCAACTATATGCCCAAATTTCTCCTCAACAAATTTACAAGAACGGAACTAATTTCATGCCCCCAACTAGTGTCAGGCGAAGACATACAAGACAAGCTCTGGATACAAGTGAGCCAAGGGAAAGTACCAGGTGTAATACGTCTGACTGTGTGTATCTTATCTGACTAGTCACTGCGCCAGCGTCAAAAAATATCGGGCGAAATTATCGCCGAAAGTATTGTTGTAATTACTTACCTTTTTCAATAAGAATTACGGTTGAAAAATCTTATGAAAAATACATTGTAATTGATTGTCTTTTTCTTTTGAAATTTCGCCGGTAATCAATTGTATATTTCGCTCGAAAAAGGCAATGAGATTACTTATCTATTTCCCTCGTGATTAATTAAAATTTTCGAGCGAAATTTTTACAAGGTAATAACTGGAAGTTCGGTCATGTGATCTGTATTGGACAACACTTCCTGTCTTTGAACGCGACTTACGGGATACTGTATATGTATGGCCGTGCCAGTCGTCAGAACAAAACTCCAGACATAAAATAACTACACCTCCATCCAGTTCTGCCCTCATATCCGCCTAAAGTATTGTCAGATGTACATCACATGACCGAACTTCCAGTTATTACCTTGTAAAAATTTCGCTCGAAATTTTTAATTAATCACGAGCGAAATAGATAAATAATCTCATTGCCTTTTTCGAGCGAAATATACAATTGATTACCGGCGAAATTTCAAAAGAAAAAGACAATCAATTACAATGTATTTTTCATAAGATTTTTCAACCGTAATTCTTATTGAAAAAGGTAAGTAATTACAACAATACTTTCGGCGATAATTTCGCCCGATATTTTTTGACGCTGGCGTAGTGAGTGTTCAAAATCTTTAGTCCCAACCTGATCATGAGCAACCCGCTCGGAATCACACCAACATTGTAGCTTCTGCCTTGAGGCCCACTTAAACTGGCCTTATTACCATCCAACGCAGCTGATCCTGAAATTGCACATATCCATTGCTAGGGGGTGAGCTGAGCGATAACAGTAGCCAGGCCAAGCGATGCAAAGAGAAAGATTTACACTACACTACCAATTTGGAAGGACAGCCCGAACCCAAATATCCCTTCAGCTCATATATCTGAGTATCACTGTTGCCAAGGACCCCCTCCACTTCCGACGAGAACTTTCAGCTGTTTTCAATCGTACATATTGTGCAAAGGTTATGGTGGATTTTGTCAGATGCGTCTGGTAATACTCCCGTGATCGACTTTTCTAATTTCGTTGTAAAGCTTGGACGTGAGCTCTCTATCTTCCTGTCGATGCCGTCACTAATGGCTACCCCGAATCTCCCCCTTCTTGCTCTCCCGAACGTGAACTCACATCAAGATTTGCTTCTATCTCGAGGCATGCGAAGTCGCTCAGAAAACGTTGCAAAAGTTCAGTGCGCTCACCGTTAGTCCGGGTTATGTGTGAATGGCCGTGGTCAAAGGGATCTAGAGGGAGTCCAGAGCTTGGTTGACTGAGGGCGGGAGCACAAGTAACATCGTGGGTGAACTTGCTTCTACGCCATCACCATCTTACTCCTCTGGGGATTTCCTGGCCTGATACAATTGCTTTATGTTTAGAATTCAAACACCGTTTGTCCCAGTCGATTTCCTGTGTCTCCCCTTCTGCGTTTTCTCCGTTTGTATGTCCTCTGGGCCTTTCGAATCAAGGGTCTCTGCGTTATTTACAAATATTTCTAATCAATGTGTTTACAGTTCCGAACTGGTTTCAAGTTACGAATCCTCATCATCAGGAACATTTGGACCCTCCCTA